>JABSTQ010006353.1:0-46563 GCA_013358835.2 Ixodes persulcatus | reverse complement strand
GACAAAGCAAGAGAGGGAACTTAGCCGCATCATCTATCTGCCTTCGACCACGTCTTTTGTTAAGCCTCCCCACCTTCTTTGTGACCTCGTGTGGCTGTGAGCGAGCGGGACACGGCTTCAGTAACAGAAGGGTGGAGCGGACACGTGACCGCTCTCGGTAGGACAAAAAAAAAATGAAAGACGTTTACAATCCCATGTAACGCCGAATTAGAGCACAGCTTTTGTGAAGGATGGGAGGGAAGGTACGGAGAGGAACTATGCCCCTCCTCCCCTCCTGCCCGCCTCCATTGAAAGGAACATTCACTGCTAAATTTAGCGGGGATTCTTTCCGCTAAATTTAGCGGGTGGAATTTTACCGCTAAATTTAGCGGAAAAATTTGTCGCTAATTTTAGCGGGGAAATTGTTTCCCGAAATCGATCAGGGAAAAGTTGTCCTTCTAAATTTTGAGAAAGAGCTATTTGGTGGAAAATTAGCAAGGAAAATTTTTCCGATTACATAATTTCCGCGGGGGAAAAGTTTCGCTAAAGCGGGAATTTTCCGGAAAATTTAGCGGGGAAATTTTCCGTAAAATTTAGCGGGAAATTTACCCATTAGCGCATGCTTGCCTGCGCGGTTACGCGATGCCGACTGCGACGCCAACGACAACGCAGACCGCTCGGGCGCCGAAGAGCTGCGCTCTAAAACGCTTGAATCAAAATTTGCTCACGTGACTCGCTTTGACGCGCTGATTAGCTCACTCGGGCCGTAGTTTTCGCCGTTTGCCAAGTTATGGTGACGTGTAGGAGGCCACGTAGGTCCGGTCTCCAAAAAGCGCTCTTCAGGGTTCTCCTGTTTTCGTGCCTTGCAGTCGCGGCCGTGGTTTTTCGTCGTGGACGGCCGGAATATATCCATGGCAACCTTTTGGTAACGGCCATTTTCTTCATCAAGTTCATGGAAATATTGCGCCGCGTTTGTTGGGCGCGCTTTGACAGAAAACTGCTTACAGGTGACCGCGAAACTTCTATTGAAGCGAAGCGACCGAATTCATTATCGACATTGCGTTAGCTTTGCTCTGTGCTGCCCGAGTGGGGTTATGCATCTAGCACGGATTACATGATCATACCTCGGCAT
Organism: Ixodes persulcatus; assembly: GCA_013358835.2. Taxonomy (NCBI): domain Eukaryota; kingdom Metazoa; phylum Arthropoda; class Arachnida; order Ixodida; family Ixodidae; genus Ixodes; species Ixodes persulcatus. The sequence goes on along the minus strand of JABSTQ010006353.1, from coordinate 45,452 downwards.
TCTCACTCATACGTGCGATCGCTCACAATCACTCACGCTTACCATTAGATTTGAGGTGGTCATGAGTGAGGCTGCGAGTCTCGAAAAATTGTGAGTGTGAGTGTGATCGTGAGTTCTGAGAACTCAGGAGTGTGAGTGTGAGTCCTGAGAATTCACGGGCGTGAGTCTGATCGTGGATGTGATCGTGATATCTGTGAACACACGAGTGTTAGTGTGAACTTGGACTCTAAGTACTCTTTAGCGTGAGTTTCGAGATATTTTGGGTGTGATCGTTATTTTTGAGACTCTTGAGCATGAGCCTGAATCAAGACGTAAGCCACAGGGTGGATATGAGTCCAGTGACTGCTTAAGTCTGCGTGATGGCGTGAATCTGAGGACCATGGCCATGATGAGTCGCGGTGAGCGCTGGTATTATCTTGGCTGGGTTGGTCACGTGAGCTCCCGGGCCATCTTACTGGGCGAGGAGACTCTCTCTTCGCAACTACTGCGCAAGGTTCAAGGTTGGTTTGGGTGTCGCTCGCCTGCTCCTCCGCCATGTCGACGCTCTGGGTCCTGCGCAGGGCAAAGGAGGGGGGAGGGGCTTGTCCTTGCAGATTCCTCCTTGCCAGCGCCCTCCTTTATTTTCATAGTTCAAATAACCGCAAGGCCTTTTTCTTCGTGGCGTTGGCGACACAACATCCTAAACTATAGCGACTGGCAACCTTGTGCCCTACGCCAGTGACCCTGGGGACGCAGCGAGGCGCGAATTCCATGGAATATTTTGCACTCCGTTTCATTTGAAGTATGTTCGCTACCTACGCTACGAAGCGATGGTGTCAATCCAGCAACATCAAAAACTGCATCACGCGGCGCTCGTCGTTCTTGTCCGTTTGCCTTAACCAACTTAGCTAATCACACCGACTGGTAGACCCCTTTTAAAAGCCACGTGCCGGTCATTTAGAACGTCGAAACCACTGCACAATGGCGGAACAACTGATATCGTGGAACGTGCAACTCATTACATGAGATAGCGAACACCGGAGCACGACGAACGCTAGGACCGGATGAGCCAATCAAAAAGCGTCAAAAGTGAGACGTCACTTTGCTCATCACCTTTTTATGTGGGTGTGTTTTGTCGTTGATTCCAACCGAACGCATAAAATGTACCGTGACATTTATATCTCAGTCCGCCATTGAGCAGGGATTCCACAGCTACCGGCAGAGGGCAGTCTTTCGAAAGGGATCCGTTGCGCCCCGAATTCTCGTTTTCTTCTGTGTGTGATCGGTATACAGTGCGTTACGAAATCCACAAAGACAAGGATCGGCCGTGAGGATGCTGTTTTTGGAGCGGAGCTCTTAGGCGCCCGTTTCCGGCTTGAGCGGCGTCGCCGTCGCCGTCGGCGTAACCCCGCGATGACGATGACGATGAGGATGACGTCATCACAATGACGTCATCGTCATCGTCACTGAAGACGTCACACACGAAGTCACTTGTGACGTCACTGATGACGTCATTAGTGACGATGACGACGAGGATGACGCTAAATTCCCCGCTAAATTTAGCGGACGAGATTTCCCCACTAATTCTAGCGGAAAAAATTCCCCCGCTAAATCTAGTGGAAAAAATTTCCCCGCTAAATTTAGCGGAAAATATTTCCCCGCTAAATCTAGTGGGAAATATTTCCCTTATGAGTATAGTGGAAACAATTGCCCACTAAAGTCAGGGGAAAAAATTGTCCCGCTAAATTCCCGCCAAATTTACACACGATGCTCTCACCGAAGATGTGCGTTTTCTGCGACTTGCGTTAAGCACACGTCGATCCCCACCCATGTTAGCGGTGGGAACTTTCCACCTTCTCCCCTCAGTACCCTTCCTTCCTCCTCCTCAAGAGCTGCGCTCTAATCCGGCGTTACAGGGGATTGTAAACGTCTTTCATTATTTTCCCCCGAATGATTGGCTTTATCTGATGGTAGAGTCGGCAGGGTTTCTGACAAGTGATGCGGTGTGCGTGTATCCGATCGCCTGGACCCCCAACAGGGCGAGGAGAAAAGAGAGGGAGAGGAGGACAGCCTGCAGTGAAAGACTCTCCTAGCAACGGCGCTCAGGCCAGATTGGCTGGCTCGTATAGATAGGTTTCGGTTAAAACGAGTTTCCGTAGCCGTAGCGTAGCTCAACAGACCCTGACAATATCAATGAAGAAATTCTTAAAAATCCAACTGCTATTTCCAGCGAACGTCTTGATCTTATTTTCCACCAGTCACTCTCTGAAAGTTGTCTATCTTCTGATTGGAAGATCAGCAGGCTTGTCCCAATCAACAAGCCGGGAATTCGATTTTTAGCTTCTAACTATAGTGCCATCAACTTAACCTCCACCTCGTCTTATTTTCTAGATCATATTTTGTATTCGAAAATGATGACTCACCTGTCTACAAACATCTTTCTCTTCAGACATTAGCCTGGCTTCCCAAGAGGTTTATCTTGCAACACCCAGCTATGCAAATGTCTTTTGGAGTTGCATACTAACCTTGAATGTCATTTACAAACTGACGCATCGTTCCTGGATTCCCAAAAGCCTTCGACCGTGTTCCTCATCAAAGGCTTCTCTACAAGTTATCGTCTCTACATTTAGACCCCTTAGTTCTTTCCTCGATTGGTCATTTTCACGCATCTCACGTCCAGTACAGCCACTAAGGATCACGCATCAAGACTGCCATGTGCTACGCCAGGGGTTGCGCAGGGTTCCGTTTTTGGCCCCTGCTTTTCTTAATTTTCATTAACGACCTTTCGTGCAAACTTTCCCCCAAAATATGGCTTTTTGCAGATTAGTGTGTCATATATAAACTTCATCACTAACCTACAACTATCAACTTCAGAATGATACAGAGGAAATAGGCCACGCGTGAGGAAAATGGTCCATGTCGCTAAGTAAATCCAAGTGCAAATTAATTCAGTTATTCAGAAAAGAGCCCTTTATAGCATATCAGTATTCAATAGACAACGAGGTGATTGGACCCGTTTTCCATGTACGAATATGCTGGCATCACATGAACTCGTAACCTTTCTAGAAAATCCCATAATCAAACCATTTCTGCAGAAGCATCCAAGACTCTCGGATTAATCAGACGAGCCCTTCGTGATATCCCTCCACATGTTCAGAAAATGGTTTATGAAACTTACATTAGACCTATGCTACAGTATGCTGCAGTGATTTTGAACCCCAATCAATCATACCTTGTGAACACATTAAAAGCAGTGCAAAACCGAGCTACTTTTTTCTTCTTATCATCATGACATCACTTCACCAGTGTTTCCACCTTAAAAAAACGTAAACACGGAAGAAAGACTTTGCACTACCGAAGGAAACTCTCCCGACCCTGACTTTTACGTCGCTTTCTAGATGTGCCCCGTCATGTAGAACCTTATACTTCAGCAGCGTATATTGCATAGACAATAGACCCTCTTGAAAAGCCTGCGCCAACGCCTGTCCGCCACTGCATGCTCACACACTCTAAGCATGTGTTGGAGACGAAGCTTGTGTCAACGTTTGCCGTGAACTCGGCTCAGCTCGCATTGAAAACGAGCAATGGTTGGGCGAAGCTTCTCATCCAATCACGCACTTTGTGTCCAAGCAATGGCCACTGCCAATGTTGCTTGATGGATTTTTGAAAAGGGTATTGTGCCTGAAAGGCGGCAAGACCAGTTTCATGAACGCATTGAAGCAAAGTGATCTCTGGCGCGGTGTTCCAGCCAGTCTCCGTCGAATTCAGAGCAGACATGACGGGAGGAAAACGCACGCGCACAGCTGCCATGGCAGCAAATTACTAGTTTGTTTTTATTTATTTTTTTCTCAGTGGCGTCGTCTTGCCGGCGGAGATGCTGTCAGAATAAGGCTCGCGTCTATATGCGCTTTCGAAGAGCTTAAAGCCCTTCTATCCTGGGAAAAGTGGCGCCTTTCATTGTTTTCGAAATGCTTGAGACACGTGCCGCGGGCCACTTCTGGGAAGAACATGGCTGAAATCTAGCTCAGTGCTGCGCTGTGCCGCCATGAACTTCCCAAGGGCTGCACGTGCAACCTTGCGCTACTTTTGAAAACTAAAGGGGCTCTAAGGCATCTGTGCTTTGTGCGACGCCTTAACTGAACTAGCATTTTTCTTTCCTCTTGTTTCGTTCGCTTTACTACATCATTGCAACAACAGGACAGGCCAATGTCACATTAAGTGCTACTGTGTCTTCTCCTCAGCATAGGCCTTTGTGGAGGCTCGTGAACGTCTTCATTAGTGACTCGGCATCTCGGTACGACAAGAGAAGGTCGGCAAAGGCGGCACAATCTGGCTCATATTTAAAGCATCTCTAGGACTTTATCTGGTCATTCGTCTCGCAGCGTTCGCCGTTATGTGCGTCCAAACCTATATACGTATATATTGTAGCGGTGTTGCTGAGGCGCGTGCCAGAACCTCATTGAGAACGACGGCGATGCGCGTGCAGACGGCGCGTGACACACTTCGAATCTGGTCTAATTTGGCTATGGACGTCCTCTTGTAAATTAAAAACGTAACATTGGGTGTCAGAAGTGGGATTTCTGGTACGGCACCTCATGCAACCCGGAAGGCATTCTCTCAGGATGTAAGTCCTCTGCGACGTTGTCGGCACCGGCTTCTCATGGAGCCATAGCATCGCGGCTGGATTACTTGAAGCCGCAAGTCGTCGTGCCGTACATTCCATGGGCAAGTCACCACGATTTCCACGACTATTCTGTGGCCGTGAAATGAAGATCCTGCGTTGGCCGATGGCCACTTTTGCATGCCAGACCTTCAAGCAATCGAGGCGCGTAAGTGCGCGCTGGATTTAAATTCTTCGACGGTCGTTGTAACCATTCAATGGATTTCATAAGCGGCAATCTTCTCTAAAAGACCCAGCTTCTCCTGGGTTTCGGCCTTGCTGGCGCATTTCCTTTTTGGTGTTGGTGGTCAAAATGCGCAAATGTGCAGTGACCTTTGTACCGATATGATCTGTGCCGGCACCAGAGTTCTACTCAGACGTGTCAACAGAGATGACGAAAACGGAAGCTACCTGCGGCCATTGACCAGATTTGGCACACCATCTTCAAAAAGCGCGAATGTGCTGGATTTTGGTGTTGCGGAAAAACTGTGACTTTGGCGTGTATGTGGTGGCTGCGAGAAGACCATTGGCAATGACACCTGCGAAACGAACTGTCTATCTTTATTGAAATGTGACGAGGTTATTTAGCAGGATCAACCAACCAAGGAAGTAACATCACAAAAAAAACTCAGAGGGGAAATAGTGTAGCGGTGTTGCTGAGGCGCGTGCCAGAACCTCATTAAGAACGACGGCGATGCGCGTGCAGACGGCGCGTGACACACTTCGAATCTGGTCTAATTTGGCTATGGACGTCCTCTTGTAAATTAAAAGCGTAACAATATTTTACACGGTGATGTCGACTCACCCGAATTTTGTTTGTGTACGGAGAAAACGATTGCCAAAACGTCGCAGTCAACTTACAGACATGAAGGTGATTGCTCTAAGGGTAGCCCACATTTCTTCGACGTCATTGACTGTGGCATAACCGTAGCCCCAGATTTTATCTTTCTCGTACTTCAGGAGCAAATTGTTGCTATCTTCTGCGAGGCTTTTGAGGCTGCTCTCGTCGTCTTCACCCACCGAAAGAAGGTATTTACTCTTGACAGAAGTTCTTGCGTCTTCGAGAAAATTCTTCAACCCCAAATCTAGACATATTTAAACAAACAAACACACAGAGGAGGCAAGCATGAGCTTTTGAACCTCGAAAATGCAAAACTCGTATTTGACCCATGAAAACGTCAACGTCATGTATTCTCATTCAGACATAGGACAAACTATGCTAATCGCACAAACAACACGATAAGAGTACGTTCAAATGCAGTTGTATTTTCAATTAAGGTTTCGTGTTTTGGTGGTTTAGCTCTTAAACTTGCTTACGTTTGTTCGAAATTTATTGTTCCCGCAAAGTCGGTCTTTTACGGTGATATTTATTGGTGTCGTAAGAAAACATATGCATTTTTTAACGGCTTGATATGAATAAAAATTTCGTATGGCAAACCCCTGGTCAATTGAATCGCATACGTGAAACGTTCTAGCGTCACCTGACATCAGGTCACCTTACGTGAATTGCTCTGCTAAACTTGGCGGGGAAACTGAATTGGTGTGTAGGTCACGTGACGTAAATTTTCCGCTATATTTAGTAAATAAAATAAATTTCCGTATATGTCACGTGGCAACAGGTCACGTGTTAGTGGCCCAACTTTGTCGCACGACTTGGGCCAGGCGGAAGTTGGTCGGCGGTCCCCAGACGGGCCTCCCGATCCCCCAACTTCGGGCCTCTACGTCAAGTAACACGAGCCTCCAGCCAAACAGATATGGCCTCTTCTTCCCGTAAACAAAAGGAGCGGGCTTTCGGCACTCATTTCCGAGACCGTGAGCCCGACGCACCGCTTCGCTGACGGCCCATTCTTATGTGTTTTTTGCGTAAGCAGTGTAAACTTTTAAATTTGAATTTGTATGAACAGTTTCAAGAAAATCACTAGAAGAAAAAAACGTTATTTAATTGGACCGACAAATCTAACACACGGGACCTATACGGCAATTTAGGTTTGTGACGTCTCATAATGCAACAGTGTGCGCCTTGCAATATGGGACCTTCACAGACCTATACACCAATCCCGCTTTCCCGCTAAATTTAACGGAGAAACTTAATTGGTGTGTAGGTGTATGACGTTCCAAAATAATGCAACACTGCGCTTTGCATTATGGGACGTAACAGGCCAAGGCTTTCCGAAATGCGGATTCAAAAAATGCGGCTTCAAGAAACGTGGCTTCAAGAAATGCGGCTTCACCAAATGCGGCTTCACCAAATCCGAAGCAACTAGCCGAAAAACGTTTCACGTTAAACCTACACGGGCATATGATGCTCCCGAACTTCCAGGGAACATGGAAAACGTTCTCGTACCAATGGAAATATTTACTGCTTTTAACGTGAAACGTTGTTTGGCTAGTTGCTCACGATTTTGTAAAGCCGCATTTCGTCAAGCCGCATTACGCCAAGCCACATTTCCTAAAGCTTCGTTTCCTGAAGCCATGGCTTGTGACGTCCCATAATCGAACGCGCGCCGTGTTGCATTGCGAGACGTAGCAGACCATCACAAAAATTCAGTTTCCTGGCTAAATTTAGTTATACACATATTCAGTTTATTTTCATACTAGCTCTGCAAAGTGATATAAATTAACGTAGGTCTATTAACACATCATAAACCATGTAAGTATACACTAAAACGCAACGCGGAACTTAATAACACACATAGATGCATACCATTTAGTCAAGATTAAAGCGCCGAAAACAGATCTCGCACCTATGCTCGTCTTGCGCAGCAGGTGGAAAACTGAATATTGCTGTTTCCGTAAGAATAGCTCCAAATCAAGGAACTCTTCAAGTAAGAATAACTCTAAGGCATCGAGCATAATTCTCAGCGTGCAGATTTCGAGAGTAAATTAATTATATTGAACATTCCAGGTCATGATGATTTTCTAATGAACTCGAGTACAGACCACGAGCACCGGCAAGAGCCTCTAGCTTAAAAACTCATGGTGACTTGGGAGTTCATTTAACTCGAGCATGTTTTCAAACCTCTCGAATCAATCTTAAATTTCAAAAGTTCTGGGTCCTTGGGCTCATAATGATGTCTTGCTCGCCATTCTCTGTTCTGCTTCCTGCGATTAATCGCAAAGAGTCTCTGTGAGCCACATTGATAGTAAAAACGCCACATTGTTTACGAAAATCATTTTTTTTTTTGCGGCTAATAAGCAATTCAATGAACCAGGACATTAAATAAAAAGAGGCTTAAAAATAGAGAATACAAAGGCCTATATGCTCAATAACGTTAATGGTCTAAGTTATATCTGTAACCCCCTCCCCCCCCCCCCCCCCCCCGAAAAAAAATAAAAAAAGAAGCTGGGGTTGTATCGGGCCCTGTTATCGGCGTTATCAGAACAATCTACTAGAACTTCATCATGAAGTATAGAAACCCCCAGTCCAGAATATAAACCTGCACATTCCAATTAAAATTGTGCTCACGGTCAGTGGATATTTATCCACTGACCGTCAGCACAGTTTTAATTGGAATGGGCCAGTTTCAGTGAATATTTCAATACATTTTCAGTGGTGTTTAGTTAAATAATGTAATTACTACTTTATACTCTCTACACGACGCCTGCTGCGGTGAATAACGTTATCCAAAAGAATAATATCTGGATTTCAAGTGTTCTTTTTTTTATAAAGTTATTTTTTGTCTTACAAATAAAAACAAAGGAGCTGCATATGTTGATGTAAGTATGTATATTTGGCTCGTGGCTTAAGTCTGGAAAGGACAACAAATACTTTGTTAAACAAACCATTTTTGGTGGCATGCAGATCATGGGATGACTCGTTGTACACTACATGCATGAAGATAACGTAGTCACATAAACCGTCCCGAAGATGGACGTCGGGCACACCGACGTGAGTCCCAAGAAGGCAGGTCAGTGGTGTGTCAACTATGAACCACATGGTAAAAAAGCCAGGTATGCAGATTAACAAAATTTAAGAAGGATTTTTTTAGTGATTAGGCAATTTTGATTTTGTTGTCTGGCACACTGTTTCCTAGTGTTTACTGTAGACCCATTCAAGTAGAAGCGAGAATTGTATGCGCTTTATAGCTTTATAAACTAGGCGACATTTAAGCACATCGCTGGGAAAAGTAAAAGTGCGGGCCCAAAGCTCCACACAGCTAATACAACAACGTGACTGGTGTCTCCGTAGTGAATCGAGTTGCGGTATTAGCCGATTTGAACTCGGGAGAACGAATCGCGCGGCAAAAAGTGCGAAGAAGCAATGCCTGACGGAACGTCAAGCATTGCTCTCAGTGAATACAGCATCTACAATGAATAAAGAGTCACATTCACAGTAACTTTTAGCTTTTTTCCGCTTAACTGTTTCTTTAGGCGATCCCAAAAACACAAATGGTCTTTTTTTTTTTTTTTAAACCGGTAGGTTGCAACACGTGCATTTGTTCGCGCAGACTTTCAGCTTTTAAAGCACGCCTTAGAAGCGTTCTGCTTAAATATTTAATGCGAGTATTTAGTAGTATATATATATATATATACATATATAAAGATACGAGGCTCCAGTTGATTACAGATTCTTTAAAACATGATAGTGTAGCCATATCACATTTCGAAAGGAAGTTGGTGCGGTTGCATTTTACGCAACTAAATTAATCATACTGACGTAAACGCTCGCAGTCTGTCTAGCAGAGTTTAGAAAATTTATACTATACAATTATTTAATTTCTGGCTAGGCGTACCCGAACGGTGATTCCAATTAAACAGCCCGACGTTAATTATATTTTTATAGTGCGTGTCTGCTGGAAGCGGTCCACGGGTAGGCTTCATTGGAAGGACCGCGTGGCCAGCCGCTGGCCCGTCGGAACACGTGCGCTGTGCGGATTAGCCCCACGGGCCGGGGTTGGGAGACCGCTGCACTATAGTTGGTGACTACTCAAGAAGGTAGGGCCAGGGGAAAAAAGGTGGGAGAGGAGAAAAGTGACGCAACGCTGGCGATGGGAGGGGGTTTCCAGCGTTGCGTCCGCTTCACCCTCTCCCAAAATCCTTTTCCTCGCCCTACCTTCTTAACCTGTAACATACTATATACTATTCATACCCTTGGAAAGCACGTTGTCTCGTTCGGCCTTTGGTTACGAACATAACGAACATACAAAAAAGGGATGTGTTCGTTATACATTTGTCAGATGAACTTAGCGGTAAAATTGACATGGCGTGATGCATGAACTTGATACCATGACGTCACGACACGTGACTTCAACTTTCTTAGGAAAATCAGCGGGTGATTTAGTGAAAATATTTCCTCCGAATATAGCGGTAGAATTGACGTCTGGCGATTTCACATCACGTGAGGTCATGATATCACATGATACCAAGTAATGTCCTATCACGTGACGTCAATGTACTGAAATTTAGCGAAGAAATGGGTGCCATGCGATTGCATCGTTTTACTTCGGGGCACCTGATCGCGTTGCGTGACGTTAAGTAACGTGATGGTAATTTCTTCGCAAAATTCAGCCGAAAACTTAGTAGACAATATGTTCTTCACTATATTAAAAACCCGACACTGAGGAACAAAAATTAAAACGATTTAGAACGATCGCTCCTTAGAAACTGCGTTTCCATGCATTGCAGGACTAGGTGCATAAAGTTGGCCGGTAATTTTTTTTTCTCACTCGTGATACAGAGTTGTCTCCTAAACAAAAAAAAAAACACACTTTAAAACTTTCCATATTATGCCCTACTAATTCTAACCACACTTCTTTCCGCACATATCCGTTTCTTTTTGCGGGTTGCTCTAGCAAACGTTTACAATCTTTCAGCATAGTGCCGTAGATATACGAGACATTAAGCGGTGCGAATAAATACCGCGTGTTTTCGATGGCTTCTCTATATTCGGACCAGTGGTTTCAGCAGTTAGTTTAGAAATTGGTTCCATTGTCGTCCGCTCCTTCTTCGTATTTTCTTCTTCTGTCGCGTTGGTCGTGAACATTGTAGTTTCTGTGACTATCACAAAAAAAAAATATTAGAGAAAAAAATCAATACATATGACCCTCTAATATGCATACCCATAAAGATCTTAAATTCACTGTATACATGTTCCTTCTTTTACCTATTTGCGCATATAGGCATGATACCCAAGGTTTGTCCTCTCTCGTCAAAGTGCGTTTTTTTTAAAGAACCAATCACTGCAAAATTATTGCAGCAACAATGATACAGATTGTGATCCTAATTAATTTGAATAACATAATATACCTCATTCAAAATAGTAACACTTTTTTTGGACTAGATCGAAATATTCGCGAATCTAACGCACTATAGTTGGCAGGGTAGTACTTCCAAAGTGGCGGAAGACACGGGATCGATTATCCGGGATTTCCATTGCGCCTCCTCACTGCCACTGGTCAGTGTGCTAAAATTAATTTGTCATTATTGTCCAGCTCGCTTGCACCTTTGCATTTAATTGCGCTATAATCATAAAATTAATTCATTTGTTGACAAAAACAAAGCGGCCAAGGGACGAGCATACCACAGGCGACGGACACGTTCATATGCGTCAAGCAAATGAGCATGCCAATTTAAAAAAAAAAAAAAAAAAACATGTACGAAGCGCGAAACGAAAATTTACATTTTAACACAATTCGCTGGTTCTATGTTCTTCCGCCAGAGGGAGGTGGCGGGCCGAGGGGCGAATACTCCACCCTGAAAAATGTCCGTCTCGGCTAACTTTGTTTTCTACAAAATGCTTAAATCTTTTCAGCCCGAGGCCGCGGTGGTATAAAAAATTACTTTATGAAAATGAATACCTTGAATTGTCTGCCATCCTGTAATATTGGCTTCTGTGAATTCAGGTGAGCTTGTTACAGTGGCTGTTGTTGATTCAGGTGACCTTGTTGCGTTGGCTTTCGTTGTTTCAGAAGTTTTTGATTCAGCCGCTGTTGCATTAGTTGCAAACTGGGGTGTCGTTTCTCCTGTGTTCCTGGTCGTGACCGTTGCAGTTTTCGTGGCTGGGCACAAAACAATGATATAGTAAACGCGTAATACCCTTGACAGGCGGGCACCTAAAAGGACCTTTACGCCAAAGGACCTTTAGTGTAAATGGCATTTAGGCAGTGCTACACGGCCACTCAAATGGCATTTAACGTAATGGTCCATTTCGTGAACCTGAATTCCCGAAACTCCTTTCAAGCTGCTAAAGGGCTACTCTCGTCAGCAGCGGTCTACACTGGAGAAGCGAATTGAAATAAAAGATTGTACCGATATCTAAAATCAATGCTTTTGCTTTCTTATTATTGGAAAAGAGCATGCTTCACGTATATTCTCTACAAACGTCGCTCTACTAATACTTTTCTGTTCTCACGGCCCCAGCTATCTAGGAGGCCTCGTCGTCGCCTGCTCGCGTCATCCGCTTCGGCACTTCGGTTTTCCTCCTCTTGATTTTCCTTACAACCATAGTTGTCTGGCTTTTATTTCTCTACTTTATATTTTATCATCCTTTAATCGGGTAATACTATTCGTACTGTATATATTTATTTTTTGTAGATATATGTTTCTATATCTCACTCTCGCGTCGTGCGATACGTCGAACGACAAAGGAGCGTCCACGAGTAGGAAGGGGTCGCCGCCCTTCCAATGGAGCGTTGAGGCGACCTGGGCGCTGAAACAACTTTGGGAGGATCGGCTGGAGTACCTCCGACGCGTTCAATGAACCTCAAGATTGAGCACGACGCCAGACCGAACAGGGCAAAAGCATAGCAGAAGCCCGGAAAGGAGCGCGAGCACTAAGCAACGTTAGGACTGAGCAACGTTGGGACTGTGTGAGTGGGAGACGCCCAGGGTTGCTGCTAATTGCCAAAAACCCACTTGGCTTAGCTTAAAGTGAACTTTGTTGTAATCACTTAACTGAACTTTTCATTTTGTCTTTTTTAATATATTGTTTATTAATAAAAAAAATTTAAAAAAAAAAACTATTTATATTGCCAAAATACTATTTTTTCAGGAGTGAACAAGATTTATGCGGTTGAACCTAGCTACGAGACTTCAATCGCTGGAAACGTCGTCTAAATGGCATTTACTTGCGCTGTCTAGCGCGACAGAACGTAAGGGTCATTTGAAAATCCTAAATGCCTTTTGCGTAAAAGTCCATTTAGGTGCCCGTCTGACAGATGTAAAAGACTATGAAACCTTTGCTAAGGCAGGCTTGCATACGTTCAATGTGGCGATGCAGGCGAGTTGTTTCATGATTACAACTGGCAGCAGCGCGAAAAAACACAAGGACAAAGGGAGGAATTCACAAGACGAGAAGTGAACTTCAACTGAACGTGTAATGTGTCCCTTTGTCCTTGTGGATTTGCGCGCTGCTACCAGTTGTAAATTGCATACTTTGCTAGGCAAGGGAATCATATACAATTCCTCTTTACTTTGCTCAAAACATTACCAAATATTTTATTATACTCTTTGTTTTCTCAAGAAAAAAATGGTTTGCACATTGTTCATCATCGCCCAAAGATCTTACAGAATTTGTTGTCGGAGGAAGAGTCGATGGTAGTTTCGTTTGAAACGCGTACGGCTCTATAATATCTGGTCTAAAAGGAACCTACATATATCTTAATTTCCCGCATAAAGGGGAAAATAATGAATGCTCGTCGAGACGCCGTACTTTTAATATGAAATCATCAATAAGCTACTACTCAAGATTTACAGCTATATGGTTATTAAAGGGTAACTGCCATGAAAAAAAAGTGTTTTTTTTTTAAACAGCCTAATTGGGACAAGCATGTGACAAAACAAATCTACACAGGACGTAATTTAGTTGGAGTCACAACTTCTCCACTTTTGAAACTCCCGCTCTTTCGACTCGCGCGGAGTGGCTGTTAAACGTCACTCCGTGACGTATTGCAGCCACTACGTGACGTAAATACCAACTTTGTGGCGCGCGATCTAAAACGGATGAAATAGCCGCAAACTAAAATCGGTCTAGTGCAATAAATATTGCTGTAAAAAAATTTGATTTTGGCCGAAAAATTGTTTTATGACATGCTTGTCCCAATCAGGCTGTTTAAGAATACACTTTTTTTCTTTGCAGCTACCCTCTAATAGCCTCCTAATGCGCAGTAGCTACGCGCAGTAGACCACTTTAGCTCACTGTGCTTGCACCCCTTTGCGCCGCGCGTTTGCGGAGGGGCAGTACGCACTCCTTCACATTCACACCCTATTTGAAGGACCTGACGACCTTGACGTCGTCCCCGGTGTCTTCCTAAAGGTCGTCCTAGACGTCGTGCTTGACATAATCCTAGACGTCGTACTTGAGGTTGTCCGAGAGGTCGTCCTTGAGAGCACCCAAAAGGTCGTCCTAGAGGTCGTCTTGGAGGTTATTCTAGATGTCTTTGACGTCGTAGTCTAGAACTTCGTTCTCGACGTCGTCCAAACGTCCTCCTTGATGTCCTAGATGTCGCTTTAGATGTCGTTCTTGAGGCCGCCAACGTCACATAACCTATGCACCAATTCAGTTTTCCCGCTAGATTTAGCGGACGAATTGACGTAACGACATATGCACCTATTCGGTTTCACCGCAAAACTTCGCGGTGTGCATATATAAATGCTATCGGATTCACAATCACCCGTGGGGATATTCGAAACTTCTTTTTACTAAGTTTTATGAGGTGAAAACAATTATAAAGTCAACCAAGTTTCCCGAGGGAACATTAGATTTTGTAAAAGTAACGCGTTTAGATTCCAGTTACCTTAACAAACAACAATGCAGCTGCACTACCTTTATGTATGATTATTTCAGAGACTTTGCCATATTAAGGATACACTCCTTTAGGTTTAGTGACGGCCGGGATCATAAAAAGAGCCAAAACGCACCGGAAGATCACCACTCATACCATTAAGCGAGGTAATGCAAAGCGAAAGCCTACTGTGCCATACATTTCGGATGAAGGTGCCTAAAATTATGGTTCCTAGAGGGCATCTTCGACTGGTATGTTTGGCGTCCTATCCCACCCATACATCAAGAAGTGGTCCTGAATTGCCAACAACTAACGTAATAAATAAAATTGGTGTTGTGCTGTCGGATGTCGCGACCCTGGCGGTTGGTCGTAAAAGTGCTGGCGAAAAACACAAGCAAAAGCGAGTGTCGCTCTCGTCGTGGCGTCCCAACTCCTGGCTGCCCAAATTCGCGTGGACTGTCAAAACTAGAGATTGACGTGCAGTGGAACAGGCGTCTTCCACATACACCACCGCTGATGGGACACCACCTGGGTCGCAACCGAAGACAGCATGACACACCTCGCAGGTAAGTAGCTGGAAATCGAGGGAATAATGTTTTTGACGCGGTAAACCAACCAGCCGGAGGCACGCATTGGGCACCATAAAAATAGTGTAGCGACCATGGCCAAGCACGTAACCGTTTAATATTATTATGTAACATCTATAACGCTTGTCAAGATGTTTCCCTAAAAAGCTCATGACTCTTAAAAAACAAATTCAGGGTGCAAACGAGCTGGTGGAGATTGCTACACATAAATCAACCCCCATACTGCCGCAAGTAGTAACGACACAATATCACAAAGGATTTCAAATTTCAAGTGGTTTCGTCCATTAGTCACTGTGTGTTCTTGTCTTTATTTCTTCCCGCAGTCTTGGCGTTGTTATGTCTCGTGGCTCTTCAAG
Source organism: Ixodes persulcatus (assembly GCA_013358835.2). Lineage (NCBI taxonomy): Eukaryota > Metazoa > Arthropoda > Arachnida > Ixodida > Ixodidae > Ixodes > Ixodes persulcatus. The sequence continues at coordinate 30,148 of JABSTQ010006353.1, read as the reverse complement.
GTCGTTTTAATGGGTATGTAAGATCTGTAGAGATTTGTGTCGGGTGAGCACTTGATCCCTAAATACGTAGGCTTAGGAGAAGACACTTACCCGTTGAAGCGTACGGCCGCACCGAACTGCGTTTAAGTGTCGGCCCCTTCTCCCACACGTGAGATCCATCTCCTACAGAAAATCCTACAGCCAAGGATGCAGCTACACGAGTAAGTTTATTAGCGCGCTGCTTCTTACGCCTTTAGGTCCGTCTGTCCCCGGAAGCTCATCGACCGAGCGAGAATGATGTGTGATACCACCGCGATGGCACCTGGACAACATCTAGATAGCAAGTGCGTTCTGCCGGGTTGCCTGCCTTGCCTGGAGGAGGCGAGCTTTTGGCACACGTTGGACAAGAATGCTTCGTAAATGTTTCATTAGGGATTGTGCCCAGTCGGGGAGGAAGTAATTCCCAGTTGAACGCTGACGCAGCACTCGTGCGAAACCTCTACTCCGCCTAGGCCTACGATAGATGACGTAGAAAACCCAGATTAATGGTGTTGCTACCTAGGAGCTGACTAGGAATGTCATCATGACCGCGTTCATGTAGGACTCACGCAAAAAAGGCAGGTGTCGATACTCTTTTAGTAGTTTTTAAGAAACGTGTTGCTGACTTTGTGTGTGTTTTGGTGCATCCAATCAATATTAGAATTTCCATTACCGTACATCTTACCTGCTAACAAAATATTTTTGTACACAATGAACTCGGTGGCCACTATTGGGGTCAGACCGAAGTTCATTCAGCAGCCGTTCGCGTCCTTGTTAAACTCAAATGTGTTATTTTGCCTTTGAAAGCTTCAATATGCATGCAAATGCAGTAATCTCAGGAAAAACGTTCCTCGGAGCGATATCCTTGATGTAACCAACGAACGTTGCTCAGCTTCGTCGCTCACACTGACGACGTATCGGCGAGAGGAAGAATCTCAATTAAAGGGACAGTGACAAGGTATTTATGCTCACCGAGATTTTTAGGTGTACGTGACATATTAGAGCCCAACTACCCCGAACAGAATTCACGCCTCGAAATTCGGTTTATTTCCACCCGAAAACCGCCGATCGAGAACTGGTCATTTTGTGTGATGATCACACTCTTTTTCGTGGTAACGGGCCGTTTTCTAAGGTTTAGTCACAACCACCAAATTTAATCACAGTCGTGTGTCTTTCAAGGAACACACTTAGTATTAAAAATAGAAACACATATGAACACATTTTTTGTGGCTTCTAAAAAGCTGCAAATACGTTGATTGAAAAAAAAAAAGTTGCACAGAGAACCGGAAGCATTTTGTGCGTTCGCTGCGTCGTTTCGCGTATCGTGGGTCTCGCTGGCTGGACGGCGATGGCACCGGACGACGGGCATGGGAGCTTTACTCCAGAACTGTCGTTCGCGGTACTGGCAACTTTTGTCGTCCTTCGAAAGAGAAATTTTGGACCGATCAAAAGAATTTGTATTCATCCCGTACGACATGCCCGACCAACAAGCCGATTTGCACAAAGACGTCGCCGAGCCGTCTCCCCTTGTCATGGCTAAAGACATCGCTCGCGCAAACTTCAAGCACCAAGTGCGTACTTCGAGTTGAATATGCACGCGTACGATTTCTTTACTAGGTGCGAACGAATGTGGCCAATGCGTGGTGCTGCCGGTGCTGCCCGACTTCGAGCCGGGAGTGCCTTTGCTGGAGGGAAATCGGAAGCAAACTTTCCGACCTACAGTTGACCGGCTGCATTACAACGAAGAGTTCCCCCAGTAGCTCAGTGGAACGATGTCCGCTTTACACGCAGCAGGCCCATGTTTAATCCCTAGTGAGGGCGTACCGTTTTCTTCTTTTTTGTGTCAGACATTTTGCGATATTTACATTTCTTTTTTTAGAATTATCACTGAAAAACAAATGATGTGGACGATACGTCGCTGAACTATATGGCATGGGATTCCCTTTTCGACACCTGCGAACTTAATGTAGTCACTTTCCACAAAATCAAGGAGCATATGAGTCGGGTAGCGTCCGCTTTCCAAAGTGCCCGTAACTGTTCAACAGGAATAGCAGGCAGCCATTGGTCCCGATCCTGTTGATCTTTCGAAAACAATGCCACTTTCAGATGCAGGACATGTGAGGCAGCTCTTCACGCATTATCTTGGGGGTATTCCTTTCGGAGCCGATCACGGGAATTCACCACGGGGACTCACTACTCATTTTCAACTCTTCAATTTACAAAACAACTCATCTTGAAGTGCAGAACAGCGAGCGGAACAAAACATAACTGTCAAGGAATCGCACGGCAAACGGCTTCCGCAACGTTACGCATCTAAAGCGCGCGAAAAAAAAAAAAACAAAAAAAAAAGCGCGCAGTCGGGTGTAGTCACGTGATTTTCTGCTCTCTCTCATCCTCTATATTTCTCCGACCTCCGTGAGCAGGTTTCGGTTTCGGTTTCGAGAAGTTACGTTTCTTGGCTTTATTAAAAATATCCGTGACTCTAGCAAATATTATTGGGTAATCTTCCGACACCATAATAAATCGCCTAAAAAAAAACTGACAAAAAAAATAATTTAGGGGGTTGTCAGTGTCCCTGTAAGTAGGGTGTATTCTACTCTTGACACCTCCTTCAGACATATTTAAGTCTCTGCGATTGGCACCGAACCTTTTAAAACTGAAATTGCGTTAGAATCAAACTTATCCTCCGCCAAGCAGGGATAGTTTGTAACACCTGACATCACCGTGCCGCATTGCAGAAGCATGTCGAATTCGTCACCTGCTGCACGCTCTGCGGAAATATCCCGTGGATTCCTTTCTCGCGTGAATATCGCTTAGAGCTCTATCTGTAAGATAAACTTAAACTTAGGATTTAAACAACTTAATTTTTGGACATTCGGGTCAATCATGCTTCCTTTTCTTAACTACACTCTTGGCTTGAAATGTTCGTCGCTAAAAAACTAGACAAAAAAAGTGGATTCAAAGGTACACGTCTAAAGCGCTGCAGGTTTGGAACATTATAAAGGGCTAACTAGATTTGCTGGAATGAACGATTTGAAGTGCTAAGGTTGTTTGAAAGGCTGAGGTGTTTGAAAGGGTGAGGGGTTTGGATGGTGAAGAGGGTATAAATTGCTGAGGGGCTTTAAAGTGCAGAAGGGTGTCGAAAGACGGAGCGGGTTTGAGGTGTATTTATTTTTTTATTTGCATACCTACATCGCCTGAAGAGTCATAATAGTAGGGAAAGGCACTGACATAACATTTGTACACTACAAACACAAGGTGAAACAAAATTATTCAAGTAGGAATACACAACGGTAGTTAAAAGTACCATTGAATTCTATGAAAAAAAAGCAGCTCTGAAAATGCCGTTTCAACAATGTCACTTCGCAGGTCATTAAAATTGTCAATGGACCGCGGGAAAAAGAGAGCATTTGAAAAAAATATCAGATCTGCAGTGAAATGAACCAATTTTTCTTGAATTATCTCTTCTTTCTGAAACATAGGCAAGCTCAAAAAGCCTATTGAAGGGCTGATGAGCTTGACGAGCTGAGGGGGTATGAAGGTTTGAGACGGTCCAACAACATATCACATCTATTCCTCCGTCACCGTCTGAGACAGTTTAGCCTCTGCAAGGGCATTGTTCAAAGAAATGCCTAAGCTAAATTTTGACACGGTCCTAGCTATATGAATAGTTTTTCAGCGAAAATAAATACCGTAAGTTTTCGAAGACTTTGTTATCATGGAAGCCGTTGTTTCAAAAGTTGAGTTAGTCAATGGCGAGTTCGGAGCTTCTTGCGCTGTCGTTTCTTTTCTTGGAGCTTTGGTCGTGTTCGCCGGAGATTTCGTAGCTGGTCACACGAAAGTAAATATTGTAGAATTTAAATATGCATCTTAATAATATTTATACTCATGGAAGGCATATCGTCTAGTTTGGATTTTGGTTTATCTCAGCTTTCCACTCGGTATATTCAATGTTTTAGAAAACTAAAGGCTTTTTAACGGAAGACCGTAGCTCGAAACTTTCAATCGCTGTGCATTGGCTCACTAACCTTAGCAGTGAACTTTACATCACTTGACGCTAGGACTCAATACCGTGACGTCACCGCACAACACAGGGTCGAGTGAAATGAGTTTACGGGAGGTCAACTTTCTCACTAAACATAAGGGGGTTTAGTGAAAATACTTCAACAAAATAAAGTGGGGGAATTGACGTCACGCAGTTTCACGTAACGTAAGTTCATAATATCACGCGACACCATGCCGCCGCTGCAACTTCACGCTAAGCGTCTTCAGGTCACGTGTTGTAATTTTCTTGACTAAATTCCGGTAGCAACTGTTGTGATGTGTCGACATCGTGTTTGGTCTGGCAACCGCGTCATGTGCCGTTTTAAGTCATTTGTTTCCTCGATAAATTCAGCGTAAAAATTAAAAGACAATATGTTTTTCGTTACCGTAAAAACCTGGCACTCAGGAACAAAAATTGGGAAGGAGCACACATGTTTCCCTCCCAGAAACCACTGTTAAATAGCTTCCAAACAATAGACCGATCTCAGCAGCCAGTTCGACAACGCCACCGCAGCCGCAATGCATCGAGGGAACTTTAGACTTTCTGCACGTGCGACAACCTCGCTGGAGCTCTGCGCGTGTAGAGCACGAGACGGCACCAACCCTCACGCGCACTGCCGTTTGCCTCCAGTGAACTAAAGTTATGGCGGCGTCACGCGCTGCACCGAACGATTGGTAAGATCGGTCTATTATGAACAATCGCTCATTTAAACACTGCGTTTCGTGCACTAATAGGATTTTACGAGTGAAGTTGGCGGGTCATTCTTTATTCACTCGCGATATAGGGCTGTCATTTGAAATAAACTAACCACTAAAAACATTCCAGTCAGGAGGCTAGAATTTGTGAAAATATCGCATGCACTAACATTATATCGCCATAATTCTAATCCCCCTTCCTCCCGCACATATCCGTTCCTTCTAGCGCTTTGCTCCATCAAATATTTACTCTTTCAAAATAGTGCCCTCGCTATTCGAGACATTACGAGGTGAGGATAAATACTTCATGGGTTCCGTGTCTTTATCAGATCTGAACCAGTGGTTTCGGAAGTTGTCGGTTTAGGAGATGGTTCCATCGTCTTCACCCGCTTAGTCGTTTTGTCTTCTTTTCTTCCGTTAGACGTGATCGCTGGAGTTTTAGTTACTGCCCACAATACAAATGGAAGTGTAAAAGTGAACATATCAAATCCTCTACTCTGCATTTTCCTGAATATTCTAAATTCCATGTGTTCCTGTTCCTCCTTTGGCCTCTTTGAGCTTTACGCATGATATCCCAGGCTTGTCCTCTGTCGTGATAGTACCTTGTGTTTTTTTTTTAAATGACTACCCACCACAAATATAGTGATCTATGCATGATACAGGTTGTGATGTTTAATAAATTGAGGGATACGTTAAACCATACCCGAATTAAAAAATATAACATTCCGTTAGTCCTACCTATTTGCAAATCTAACGCCCTATAGATGGCGAGGCAGTAGTTCCAAAACGGCGGAAGGCAGGCGATTGATTATCCAGTATTTACCTTGCGCATGCTCACTGACGCTGGTCAGTGTGGTACAGTTATGTTATTTGGCTAAAAAAAGAAGCGGTCAAGGTAGGAGCATATCCCAGTTGACGGACACGTTGACTTGCGTTAAGAAAATCAGCATGCTTATTGTGAAAAGTTATAAAGTTCAATACAAAAACTCGGAGGACGCATAAGCTTCGATTTTAAGACGGAAATGCGGGCCCCGTTCGCATCGCCTTCTTAATCGAATTTCGTGCTCCTCCAGCCAGTGAGCAGGAAGAGCGGCGGACAAGCACGCGCGCCTTGCGTGGCCTTGTCTGTAGCATGTCTGGCCCGCAACCGACGAATCATGGCTTCAAATCGCGCCTAAAAGTCTTATTTTTTTAAAGGCACATTAACTACTTTTTTAATGTAAAATCATTTGAGACATGTTGTAACCTTTAATTCGCATTACGTGTCATGTTTCTAATAACTCTCAATCCACGCATTACGTCACGTTTCACATTAGCCTTATGGGTTATTTGAAATTTCCGCCGAGGTCATGTGGCTGTGACGTCATGACCCTATAGACAAATCAAACTTTTTCCGGAACACCACCGACGCCGGCTTTTCTGCAACACCACCGAGGCCGGCGCGACAGGAGCTTCCTAATGCTCTTCCGTTAAATTTTCCTATTTTAACGCAATCCTCTGGTTCTGCGTTGTCCGTTAGAGCCCGAGCGGTGGGCTGGAGAATGGAATACTTCACCCAACAAATTTATAACCCGGCTAGTGTTTTTTGTCCAGCTAATGCTCTGTAATTCTATCCGCATGCGGCCGCCTTGATATAAGAAATTACGCCATGGAAGCGAAGACCGTGCATTTTCGGCAATCTTGCTACATTGGCTTCTGTTGATTCAGGTAACCTTGCTACATTTACTTTTGTTAATTCAGACGACCTTGTTACACTAGCTTTTATTGTTAAAAGCTCTTGAGTCAGGCAATGTTGCATTCGTTACAAACTGCAGTGTCGTTTCTCGTTCTGTGTATTTGGTCGTGACATTTGTTGTTTTCGTGGCTTCGCACCAAACAAGGATAAAGTAAACTCCTAAGGCTATGGCACACCTTGTAAGTCAGCCTTGTATACGTTGCTATACAATATGACCATAAGCAAGTCCTTTTTACTTGCGCAAAAAAGTATTACTATACTCCTCGCCGTCTCAATAAAAAGTTGCGCATTTCCTTTTTTTTCTATTGCCGCGTGAAGTACAGTTTACAAGTTTTAGATGTTGGAAGAAAAAGCGATGCTTTTGGCGTTTGAAACGCCTGCGTCTTGTTAAGATAATATCCTAGTTTAATTGCGCCGACATAAATTTGAATTCCCCATATAAAGGAGAACATAGGAATGCTCGTCGAGGAGCCGGATGTTTTTACAATGGTTCCTTAGATGAAGATGATTATAGCTGCAAAGTTTTCATAGGAGAACGCTAGTTTATATACACGCAACGCCTTAAATTCTAGTTGCGGTAACAAACAACAACACAGCTACACTAGTTTTATGCTCCACAATTTAAGAAACTTTGCCATTTCAAGGATGCGCTCCTTTAGGTATAGCGACGGCCAGAATCAGGAAAAAATTGACCGCATCTCCACGTGGTCAATGATGTTGATTGGGGCGAAGGTCTGGTGGTGCTTGTCTGCGTAGACGCTGAGCCGCAGCATGCCGAGCCTTTCGTTCGTTTTCCTCCATGTCAGAAAGAGTATGTGTGGTATGGAACGTGGTTATATACGCATTTGAGCATTTGAACGCAGCGCCCTCTCGTCTATAAACGTTGAGCCAATGCATGCAAAGTTTAACGCGATTATATACGCATTTGACCGCAGCGCCCTCTCCTGTATAGACGTTGAGCGGCTACATGCAACATTTCATCCATGACATCCCCAGCTCTTGAGTTACTACCACATCTCAGAGCCTCCTACTCGTACCACAGTCGTGGCTGAGTGGTTAAGGCGATGGACTAGAAATCCATTGGGGTCTCCCCGCACAGGTTCGAATCCTGTCGACTGCGCAAACATATTTTTTTTGTCATCCTTTTTTTGCATCATTTTTTTCATCTTGTTTTTTTGCCCTGCATGAGCACGTGAGCACGTGCTCACGTGCTCGTGAGCACGTGAGCTCACGAGCAGGAGCACGAGCACCGGACGCCGGACGCTGGACGGACATACGGACATCGCTAGCCCCTAAGGAGCTTCGCCCCTAAAATGATCAAAAACCCACGGAAGGATTATCACTCATACACTCTTAAAAAAAGCTAGTAAAAATCTAGTTACTGCAGCAGTTCCTACCTTTTTGACCCCTTACTACCTTTCACTAGCTACTACCTCAAGCGCGTGATAGGCAGGAAAAATTAGCGAATGCAGCAGTTCCTACCTTTTTCTGACCGTTACTACCTTTTTAGTAGATATTTACTACTCCAGAAGCACGGACAAGATGACGGCGTCTGCGGCATTACCGATGGCCAGCATGAGCGACGCTTTCAATGTTTTGGAACGCAGAGGGATGTATCCACAGACAATTGTAGCATCAAATATTGTAAGAGGGTGCATGTTTAAAGGTTGGAGCTGACTTTAGAGGGATCGCGGCATCCTTTCCAGCACGTCGTTTAAGACAGCGCTGCCGCGTGCGCACACAGGTGCAGATATTGTTGATGCAATGGCCATGCCGCTTCTGACTTTCCTTCCCCCGTGCATTCCTTTGGGAGCGTTTATACGTTCACTTTGGTTTGAACTGGGATGAAAGTTGCCACGAAGCACTACGAAAACGTTTCCGAAGACAATAATGGTTCATTTGTTATTAATTTATTCTTGTATTCTTTAAAATATATATTTCTCTTTCTCAAGATACGTTCGTCAACATTGTAGGACAAGCAGGTTGGGACCAGTTGGAGTTAGCGAGATGCTTATTTCTGCGATTCGAGCCTCCCGTTTTTGCCGTGTACCATGTCCTGTTCTTGTGTTCCCGTGTTAGAGTGCATAGTTCGCGTTTGAGAGCTCGACTGGGCGAGTGTGTCCATAGACGTGGACTGCTCCGAGGGTAGCTCTAACGAGCCGGGCCAATCGGGACGGGATCCGCCGCTCAACGACGCTCGCTCGGCCGGTTCAGGGGCATGTGATTTGCCCTCCAAGAAGCTTCGTTGTGTCGCTTTCACTTGACACTGATAACGTCTTCCTTACGGTCTTTGTGTGATTAGTGGTTGAATGCTTCTGTTTGAGCTGTCTTCGGTGGCGAAAGTGCACTGAGGCGACCATATATGTGCGTCGTAAATAGTGTATATAGCTTTAGGACCAATGAAACAAAACTTAGGCATGCTACGAGTCTTGCTGTATTTGCTTATAACTTCCCCAGAAACGCGAGCATTCGTCAGTGGACTACACACAAATTAAAGTGGAAGTTGCATACCGTAATATTTTGCATGCATTTCAGTCGCGCCACGCACGAAAGGAGTGCAGCTGCCGCCGTACTCACCCTCCATTACAGCCTTCGTTCGCCGCGGGGGAAGATAAGAAAGCAATCTCTCGCAACGACGACCACATTCGTTTTAATGCTAGATTAACGTAAGCGACGAGAAAGGTGGGTCTCGGCTGCTATGAGGCGAATCGAAGATAGGAATGGTGAGAACCGGTGGGCAAGGTTGTTTTAGTGAATGCTGCAAATTATTTCCGTGTTTACCTTTTTTCCTACTAGGAGATAGCAGCCTTAAATCGTTCGAGAACTTTATTGTGGAAGAATATTGGTGCGAAACTATCACTATATTTCCAACATTATTCGCTGATGAGGTGATACACGACATGCTTGTCGCAATAAGATTGCCAGTATAAAAGACACATGGGCAGTCAAGGGAGTTAGCAATTAGAGTGATTAGAATAAGCTTGTCACGTGTGTTTGTCGTATTTGTATGTGATCTGTGCTGAATGCATTGTATTATTTGTGTGCTGAAAATGTTTGTGCGCAGGATGTCCATCTAGTTGCAAGTGTGAAAGCGTTAAAATAAATAATCTATATTTTGTTTATGTACATTTAAATGGACGGTGACTAATACTATCTGGATTTCTCAATTTCAGTTTTAATTTTGTCGCGCCTCGATCTGGCGGTAACTGGTATAACCACACGCCTCTTTTCTTCCACCGGAAATCCCTTGACTCGTTGAGTTTGCGGTTTTCTGTCGGGTGGTAGTGCCAGTTACTACTTAGAGGTAGTTAAACACAGTGGGTTCTACTTCAAGGTTAGGAACAGTTACTAGCTTCTTGACCTAGTAAACGTTACTAACTTGTCCGTTACTACCTACGGTTTCTACGTGTCTAATAACATGCGATAACAAGTAGTTACTAGCTTTTACCTAGTAAATACTAGTAGTATTTCTAAGAGTGTAAATTTAAGCGAGCTAATGCAAAGCGGAAGATTGTTGGCCATACATTGCGTACGAACATGCCTAAAAGAATGGTGCCTGTGACGCCTCTCCAACTCGTGTGTTTAGCTTCCTATTTCGCCCTTAAATCAAAAGTGTTCCCGAAGTGGCAACAAATGACGTCCCAAAAAAACGGGGAGTCATGCTGTCGGACATTGCCATCCTGGCAGGTGGTCGTAGAAATGCCGCCGAAAAGCACAAGCAATTGTCGCTCTCGTCACGACGTTCCAAATCATGACTGCCGAAACTCCCTCTGTCTGTGTAACCAGAGTCGTGTATAGATAAATTTTGGCCATGAATTGGGAAGTATAGAGAAAAATTAGAAAGCACCATTGGCCGAAATCGGGCTGGGCGTGTTCCAGGACTTTTGCACAAATTCATACGTGGCCAACCAGAAGCCGGGAAGAAAACCCTGGTGGTGGTCGCGAGTTTTTTAGACGCGGTAACCATACCAGTCGGAGGCACGTTTTAGGCGCATACTAATAGTGCAGCGACTTTGATAAAGCACGTGACACTTCAAGAGTCTTATAAAAGATATGCAAGTCCTGTCAAGGCTTTTCCCGGGAAAGCAGATGACCCTTCAAGAACAGAAGGTAAGGGTGCAGTCGAGCTGGTTGTTATTACTAGACGCAACTCAACCCCGAGACAGCAGGAATCAATAACGACACGAGCACACAAAATCTCTAGCGAATTTTATTCTTTTTTTTTTTTTTTGGATACTGTCGGTATTTATTTCTGAATTCTCGGGGTTGAGTGTTGCGTAGAAGCTCTTCAAGGCCGTTTTAAAGGGTAAGTACGCCTGCCAAGATTTTGTTTTTTTTCGGGAGAGAACGAGCCGCTGAAACATCTAGGCTTAAGGGATTACAAATACCCATTTTGTATAGCACGGCCGCAACAAACTGCCGCTCAGCGTCGGCCTCTTCTCCCACACGTGGGATGCACCCTCCACAGCAAATCCATGGAGCTACGTGAGAGAATTTCTTAACTCCCTGGTTCTCAAGGCTCTAGGTCGGTCCGGTGTCAGAAGCTCGTTCACCGAGCTAACATGACGCTTGGGATACCACCGCGACGGCACCTGGACAACATCTAGATAACAAGTAGGTTGTGCCGGGCTGCCTGCGTCACCCGGAGGAGGTAAGCACGTGGCAAATATTTGTCAGGAATGCATCGTCATCGTTTAGGTGGGAATGGTGCTCAATTGGGGAGGAAACGGTTACCAGCTGAACGCTCACACGGCACTCGTGCGCAGTCTGTACTATGCGCTGGCCTGCTGTATATGACATAAAAAACCCAACATAATGGCATTATTATCTAGGAGCTGACCGGGAACGCCATCATGTCCGCGCTCATAAAAATTCACACAACGCGGCAGGTGTCGGTGTTCTCTGTTAGTAGTTTTGAAGAAACGTGTTGTGTCTTTACGTGCTTCTGGTGCACCCCACCAATATTAAAAGTTGCACTACCGTACATCTTAGAAGCTTCGCAAGCGGCGTTTTGAGCGGATTGAAAAATAGTTTCGTCCACAATAAACTCGGTGGCCTGTATTGGGATCAGATCGCAATTCTTTCAACACGTGCTTTCACACGGCTCAGCGTTCAAGTCGGTTGTTATTGTCTTTGAAAACTACGATATGCATGTAAAGTTATAATCACATAGGAATAAATTTGCGGAGAGATAAGTGTCACCTCATCACCGAGCGTAGCTCAGCTTTGTCGCTCACATGCACGAGGTGCCGGCTGGGGGAACATTCGCCCTTAAAGGGAAGCTATATATGTCCTTGACTTCGAACAAACAGTAAAGGTTCTAATGTATACTCCTTAAAGGGGCGGTGCAACGATATTCCATTGGAATGTTTTCACTTTACACAAGCTTACTGGCCCTAGTGGGACTCAAGGATACTCGCACGTAACGCCACTGACCAAGAAACTCCTTTGTTGCGCTGTAATTTCGAGGACAAAACCGAGTGTTTTCATTCCATCTCTCCTTCGCAAAACCTGATGACGTAGCTGGGCGGTAGCAGTACCGCCGAGTGACGATATTTGAATGCGGTTCATAGATTGGACCCGAGCATTGCGTGGGCACTCGATTTGGGCTCGTGATAATTACTAGCTCGAGAAGCATTCGGGTAGTGGCCCGTGTCCAATCGCTGCAACGACGACAATAGCCGAGCCATAACAATGTCTGGAACTCAGCGCGTGTCCTGTGCTTCGCCAACCCCAGCGCGTGGATATATGATCAACATTGGCGGCATATAATCGGCTCCAGATCACGTGGCCGCTTGTTCTGGTTGCGCGTTGAGGGGGTGAACGCTGCTCGCTTTTCTTTAATTTTTTACTGGGACTTCTATTGCGTGCGGTGAAAAACGAACGCGTGTTTCATAGGTCAATAACGTCAGGGATTCGTTCTAAGTGGTATTTGCGCAAAGTACAAAAATTGTTGCATCGCCCCTTTAAATATAACGTGTCATATGTTTCGTTTTTATCATATCAGTGGGAACGTCGTAATACCCAAATAAAATGTCGACGTAGTCACGTCTGTTCCGGCGCGCCGACGGTAGGAAAGCACGAGAACCGATAGAAAAACTTGCAAACGTGACGTCGTCAGCGAGGACACATGGTACTTGCTCCGCACTAAACTTGCTCGGGATGCCGTCAATGATGTCACGATGCTCTGGGCAGATAACAGGAGGCAGAGAGAATCGCCGCATGCCCCACGGCAATCGATGCACGTAGTTGTCATAATAAATGCGATTTACGTTTTCTTCTACCCAAGATAAGTGCGATAACTGAATTCACAGAACAAAAAGCTATAGAAGTACGCATCTAACTCAGATTTCTTGAAATAAGGTTAGGCTCACTTTAAGTTGAGCGGATTCTACTCTTGGCACCCCCTTCAGACGTACATAATTGTTTCTACGATTGTCACCGAACGTTTCAACAACTGAAAAGGTGTTCGATGCAAACTCTTCCTCTTTCATACCAGGATTTTTTATACCAGCTGACGTCACGGCGCTACATCGCAAAACCATGACGTTATTGTCACGTGATGCATGCTCCGGGGAGAACTCCCGGAGATTTCTTCCTCGCGTGAATACCTCTCGCAGCTTTATGTGTTAGATAAACTTTCAGTGACGATATAAACAACTTAAAGGGGCGGTGCAACGATTTTATGATTAAAAGAATTTGCATCTTGTCATTTTTAAGTTGTTTATCGTGTCCCGGAGGATAGAGAAAAGAGAAAACACCTCCTTCATTAAAAATGTCGCGATTCCGCTGCACATTCGCAAAGCAAAAGTCGAGCTTTTTCGCCCACCTGCAGCCCCAAGTGGCAGCCGAAGGAACTACGGCGAAAAGATTACGTGACCTCGCTCGGCTCTAAGCTGCGGCATAACGCCCGCTAATGTCAGCAGAGAGAGGGAGAGGAAGCGTCCTCCGAGATAGCACACGGGAACCTACACGGCACTCCGAATGACATCACTGGGAGTGCGACCGGGTGTGACCCTGAAGACTGAGAGTGAGTTGAGGGGTGCCCGAAATGCCAATATTTATCTTTTTTTTACGCAACAACTAGAACACGCAGGCGAAATCGGTTTTCTGTTCTTTACTTCAGAAGTGTCAGAAGGCAACTTCCACAAATCTTTGAACGAAGTCGGGAAATCGTTGCACCCCCCCTTTAAGATTTGGTCGATTGTTAGGAGTCATTTATGTCAATCATGCTTCATTTCAATTACTGCACTCTTGGCTTGAGAAGATCGTAGATAAATATCAAGTCAAAAAAATAAAAAAAGGTTCAAAGGTAGACGTCTAAAGGGCTGCAGGTTTGGGAGATTTTGAAAGGCTACCTAGCTTTGAACAAATGAACGATTTGAAGTGCTAGAGGGCCTGAAAAACTGTGTTGTTTCAAAGGTTGAGGGGTTCGGATTATCGAGAGGGTATAAAGTGCTGAGGTGGTTTCAAGTGCTGGGAGCTTATTGAAGGGCTGATGAGTTTGCAGAGCTGAGTGGGTATAAAGGTTTGATGCGGTCCAACAACAACACATCACATCTTTTCCTCGGTCACCATCTGAGACCGTTTAGCCTCTGCAAGGTCATCGTTCAACGAAACGTCTAAGCTAAATGTTGACAACGTCCTAGCTATATGAATAGTTTTTCAATCAAAATGAATACCGTGAATTTTCGAAGACTTTGTTATGGAAGCCGTTATTTCAGAAGTTGAGTTAGTCAATGTTGAGTTCGCAGTTTCTTGCGCTGTCGTTTCGTTTGCTGGAGCTTCGGTCGTGTTCGCCGGAGATTTCGTAGCTGGTCACACGAAAGGTAATATTGTAAAATATCAATATACATCTTAATAATATTTATACTCATGGAAGGCATATCGTCTCGTTCGCACTTTGGTTTATCTCAGCTTTCCACTTGGTATATACAATGTTTTCGAAATCTAAATGCTTTTTAGCGGAAGACCGTAGCTTAAACCGTTTGATCGCTATGCATTTACTCACTAACATTAGCAGTCAAATTTACATCACGTGACCCTAAGACTCGATACCGTGACGTCACCGCACATCACAGGGTCGAGTGACATGAGGTTACGGGACGTAAACTTTCCCACTACACGTTGGGAGATTTCGTGAAAATATTTCCCCAAAATATAGTGGGAGAATCGACGTCTCGCAATTTCACGTAACGTAAGTTCATATTATCACGTCACACCACACCGCCGCTTCGACTTCAGGTTAAGTGTTGTCAGGTCATGTGTTGCCATTATCCTCACTAAATTCTGGGAGAAACTAGTGTGATGTGTCCACATCATGTTTTGTCAGGTCACGTGACAGCGTCGCCTGACGTTTTAAGTCATGTGTTTGCTAAATAAATTCAGCGGAAAGATTATTAGAAAATATGTTTTTCACTATCTTGAAAATCCGACACTGAGAAACAAAATTTATGATGGACCACGCAAGTCCCCCTGCCCGTAACGGCTGTTTAATAGCCTCCAGTCAATTAAGAGCAATCGCTCATTGAAACACTGCGTTCCGTGCACTAATAGGAGTTTAGGAATAAAGTTTTCAGGTAATATTTTATTCACTCGCGGCACAGTGCTGTATTTTAAACAAACAAACCACTGAAAAACATTTCAATCCGCAGGCTACAGTTCGTGAAAATATCACTCGAACTAACGTCATATCTTTTTAATCCTAACTGCACTCCCTCCCGCACATTTCCGTTCCACCTAGCGCGATGCTCTATCAAATGCTTATCCTCTTTCAACATAGTTCCGTAGCTATTCGAAACATTGCGCAGTGGGGATAAATACCTTGTGTTTTTGGTGTCTTCGTTACATCGGAACCAGTGGTTTCAGAAGTTGTTGTTTTAGAAAATGGTTCCGTCGTCGTCCGGTGCTTTGTCGTTTTGTCTTCTTTTGTCCCGTTTGTCGTGATGGCTGTAGATTTGGTGACTAACCAGAAAACAATTATAAGTGTAAGAGTAAACGCATTTCACCCTCTGTTACGTATAGCCATAAATATCCTAAATGCAATGTGTTCCTGTTCGACGAAAATAATCCCTGGAGAAGGGGAACAAGAGGGACAAAGGACAAACACAAATCTCCAAACACAGCTAGGTGACTGGTGAGCGACTGAAAAAAAAAATAAATAAATAAAAGTGTTCCTGTTCCTCGTTTGGCCTATTCGCGATATACGTATAATATCCAAGTTTGTCCCCTATCGTGGTTGTACGTTTTTTAAAGAACTATCCACTGCAAAAATATTTCACCAAGCACGATAGAGGTTGTTTAATTATTTCGAGGATACATAAAACTTTACCTGAATTGATAAAACGAAGTTGCGCTAGTCCGATCTTTTCGTAAATCTAACGCTCTTTTATAGGCGTGGCGGAAGTTACAAACTAAAGCAGTGGTTCTCAAATGGGGGTCCGCGGAGCCTTTGGGGTCCGAGAGGGCATTGTAGGGGTCCGCGAAGCCCCGCCTCATCAGCAAAGCCTGGCAATAAAAGTTTTTTTTTTTTTCAGATTGAGAAGAAATGCTTTAGATTTCGGACCAGTTTTCTCGTGTGTATATCAATAAGAGAAACCTACTTCACACTAGACCTTAGTTATATTCATTTATCAAATCATTATTATAATTAACTGTTACTTTCCCCTCCCTTCACCACGAACGGGGTCCTCCATCATCTCCGCTGATCCCCAAGGGGTCCGCGAAATATTGATGGTCGAGAACCATTGAACTAAAGGAAGAAAAGAAGATATATTTTCCAGGATTTCTCTTGCGCCTGCTCAGTTACGCTGTACAGTGTGCTATAATTAATGTATTTGGCTACAAAAACTGAGCGGTCAAGGCTGACGCATATCTCAGGTGACGGAGATGTTGACGTGCTTTAAACAACGAAAGGGAGCTTGCTGATCTTAAAAGTTATAAATAGAAATGCAACAATTTTTTTTTCGCGTAAATGCGTTTTTCGCTAAAACTGTATGATCACGAACACTGCGGCCAGAACCATACGGTAACAGTAGCACAAAGGCCGACAGTCTCTGCCTCTTCCTCCACAACCGTCCCCACTCCTCTGGTACTTCGTTCGTCCGCGAGATGGCAAGCGGCGGGCCGGTGCTGCTGATTTTCAGCTGGGGTATCGTTTTTCTTTACTAATTCTAGATCGCGTCCACTTTTCAAGTGGACGCGATGATGTAAAAACTTACGCTGTGGAAATTTATATCGTTCATTTTCGGCGATCTTATTAACGTTTGCTTCTGTCGATTCAGGTGACCTTGTTACATTATTGCAGTCTCTTCTCGAACTCTTGGATACATTAGGCGCAACCTTAAAGACTGATATACTCATATTCCAAACCTAAAGCTTACGAAACCTACGTTCGCCCTAAACTTGAATATGCCTCTTCGATCTAAACCCCCATTAATGCTGCCCAACAAGCCGCATCAAAGCCGTTCAAAACCAAGTGGCACTCTTCGTAACCTAAAGTTGCTCATACAATACAAGTACTTCTTCACTTAAGCGTCAATTTTCTCTTCCACTATATAAAAATCGTCGAAAACTTGGTCTTCTATGTCTCATTCCTAAATTTTATTTTAAAAAAACGCGAATGTTTTTTTTTTTTGTTCTTTCTTGAGCCACGTAACAAGTCTTTATATCATGCCACCAACAGCAGACGTTTAAAGAGCCTGACCGCTACGGCTAAAGCCTTCATCAAATCAGCCGTTCCACGAGGCATCTGAGATTGGAACGACCTTCCTAATCACATTGTAGACGTTGGACGTGCTGCTTTGTTTCACGAGTCGTTGGCGTTTTTGTTTTCTTAAATATTACTTGTGTTGACACTAGCGGAAATGTGACTTTTAAATTGAATCGAATAACGCCTTATGTAATGCTCAGCAGGAACTTTATGGGTGAAGTAATGTTAATGAATAAATGAATGAATTTTATTAATTAAGTTACATTGTTACACTGGCTTTTACTGTTTTAGCAGTTTGTTTTTTTATTGAGCCAATCTTGCATTAAGTTTCCACCTGCAGCAGCCTTTCTGTTCCTGCTTGATTTGGTCGAGACTGTTGTAGTGTTTTGTGGCTGGGCACAAAACAAGGATCTACTAAATGCCTGACTATGACACATCTTCTTAGAGAGGCACGTTTAAGTTGTGGTACAAATTAACCATAAACAATTCCTTCTTTTTTTCAGAAAAGATTACCAACATCTTTACTATATTCCTTGGCACGTGAAAGAAAAGCAAGCTTGGCTCATTCTCTCTACGTTACGAGAAGTAGTTCTTACAAAATTTAGTTGTCGGAAACAAACGCGATGTTTTTGTTGTTTCAAACGTGTACAGTCTTGATGAGATAACATAAATCTAATCTGAAATGCACCTACATGCATATTAATTTTCCCCGTAAAGGGGAAATTATGATTGCTGGACTTCGTTTACTATGGTTCCTCAGGAGAAAACCACTATAGTTACGGAGTTTCCAAAGGCGAGCATTTGCTTATCTAAATGCAGCGCGTTGATTTTTAATTACTGTAACAAACAACAGCGCAGCTGCGCTCGTTTTATGTATGAGTACTTCAGAGACTGCCATGTGAAGGATAAGCTGCCTGTAGGTTTTGCTACGGCTATAGCCAGAAAAAATATATCAAATATACACGATAGAATCATCACTCACGCATTTAAGCGAGGTAATGTAAAGTGAAAGCAAGCTGCCACCAAACACGGCGGACGAACGTGCCTAATACTATGGTGAATAGAACGTGTCTCGGTCTGGTTATGTTTAGCGTCCTATCCAGCTCACCAGCGCACATATGAAAAGGTGTTCTCGAATCGGGCAACAAACGAGGACACAAAAAAAACGGGGTGTCATTCAGTCAAAGGTCCTGATCCAGGCGGTCGGTCGTAGAAATGCTGGCGAAAAGCACAAGGAAACGCGAGTATCACTGTCATCGCGGCGTCCCAACCTCTGGCTGCCGAAACGTCCGTGGACTGTCGAACTAGAGAGCTACTTGCAGCATAACTAGCCTCTCCCACGGACATTACTGCTGCTGGTACACCGCCAGGGTCTTGACCGGCGACAGCACGATACATCATTCTTTTATGTCAATAGGAGGAACTCGAGGGGCTACATTTTTTTGGACGCAGCAAACACACCAGTTGGAGACAAGTTCTAGGCCCGATTCTAATTGCGTAGCAACAATGACCAACATAAAGCGAGTCACGCTTTTTCGGAAGGACACCGTCATGTTTGCCGAATCAGCCCGGCTGCGAGCGGTTAGGAGACCCACGTTCCTTTTTCTTCTTGCTTAGGAGGCAAGCTAGCTGACCCATAACCTAAACCCCAGTTTCGGTTCAGCGCATGCCCTGTGGTGAGCTCTTATTTCTTAGGGCCGCTCAAGCTTTGGTATCTTCTAATATTAAAAAAAGAAAGAGTAAAAAAAATAATATATAAAGGTCACGAAGCGATTAACTAAATTTATCGGGCACACGTCTTGTAACGGGATGCATTGCCGCACGGTAGGTAACACCGAAGGCCCCTCCTTGACCAATAACCTCCTGGGCACCAGATATGCTTTCTCTGACGTAGCACGTATGCAACGTGCTACGGGATTGGTCGGTACGTTTAAGGTGCTAATTTGTGGGCAGGGTGTATGAATTGATCGAGACTTCAGTTTTATTGCATGGCTTAGCGTCCAAACGAACACCTTCTCTATTACTAGCATGTTTTTGGTTTTTAGTCAGAAGGCTGAGCTATACAAGTCGCTTAGTCCAGCTTGGTTTGCACAGAGCTCGGTGTTTATCTGATACAAGGACAGTGAACTGGTTTATTACGCCATATACGATCATTAAGCGCGGGGCAGAAATTACACTAGAGTGCTGTGTCAGAATTTTGCTGGGATTCGTTCGCAATCGGTGCTTCACTGATTGTACTCGCGCCTAGCCGAACGCTGGCACTACGTCAGAAACGGACAACTATATTTCTCATTTGTTGCTCAAACAGCTGAAGTGAACTTCTAGGGGCGTGAATGCTCGATCTCCTGCCCAACTGTCTTTCAATTCTAACAGCAAAACAGGTCAAAGCCGGGATTTCTTGCCCGCGTGCCATGTGCGCCGTGCTACGCGCACTGCGCGAAGCTACAAGAAACAGTTGATCGCCATTTGTTTCTGTTTAGCATTTAGTACCTAAAAGCTGTCATAAAAACTACCTGTTTGAAATAAAGTGCCCATTTAGGGCATTAATTTAAGCTGTAAAATGTGGGGCTTTTCAATATCTTCAAGGATTAAACTCTAAAAAAGTACGGACGTCGCGCTCGCGCTAGCACTTTGATAAATAAGGATTTTTATATACTAGTTTTGTTTGGTAGATGATTTTTCCTATTACAGTGATGTTTTAATAATACGACTACAGAAAACCCACCCCCGACAATAATGCCTGACGGCCTTCCAAACTCTTTTATAAATAATGAAGTAAACACACAAGCAACAAAAAAGGAAGAAGAATAAAAACCATGAAAGAAAGTAACGCCTCTGTTTGCATTTTGCTCTATCAAATGCTAAATATATTTTATGATCCGGTCGTATTTATAAAAAATTATGAAGCGAAAATAACTACCGTAAGTTTGCGGCGACTCCGTTGCATTGGCCTTTGTTTCAGGAAATGTTGATTCAGAAGAGGTTTTCGTCGTTTTTGTCTGCTTCGTCGTTTGTTTCTCTTCTGTGGATTGCGTCGTGATGCTTGTAGTTTTGATGGATGACCACTCTAAAAAAAAATAATAAAAAGTCTGAAGGGATGTATTTAACGCGACATCGTTAAGGAACTTGTGTTGCTGTAACGCCTGCGTAAGTGGCGTGACGAGGAAATCGCGGTCGTCAAAATTTTGATTGGTCGATAGAGTCATGACGTCACAGCCCCATGACGTCGCGCGCGAATTTCAAACAATCCACAAGCCGTACGTGAAACCTGACGTCACGCGTGGATTGAAAGGGATCAAAAGACCTGATATACAATGCCAATTAAAGGCCGCCGCATGTCTCAAATTATTTCACTTTAAAAAGGATTTCCATTGCCCTAAAGAAGAACGTTGAAACATTTTAGAGGGGATTCGAACCCACAACGCTTCGGTTGGGAGGAAGAAACGTTACTGACTAGACCCTTGTGTCCCCGTACTTCATGCTCAGTGGCAGAAAGAAAATGAGAAGCTAATCAAAAGGCGGTGCAAAGGGGGCCCGATACCGCTATCGCGTTCCACACTTAAAGGGGAAGCTTAAGCGTCATCCAAGTTTTACCATAAACAATTTATATTCATGGGGACCATTAATAAGTTAGCCTGCTGCTAGGACAGTAGCTTTTTGTTCCGCATTCGGTTCAGATCAGTTAAAGGTGTGATATGCATATGTCTTCTCTCTCGTCGCACTTCAGTTTTATAATTCATGAGATAATGTACTATCGCGGACAATATGAGCTGAAACAGCGCTCCGGCCGGCGCAGGGTACTACCTGCGCCGCCTGTCGCCTTCCTCCGCACAGACGGCGCACCCTGTGGCCGAGATAAATTATCCCTTGCGCTCGCTGCGCCACTGCGCTCTTCCAGCCGTCTGCAAGCGAGACGGCGGGTGCGACAGTGGGCGTGTGTGTGGTAGGGCGAAAGGGGGAGGGGGGGGGGAGAGAAAATATTACACTTGTCGTCTCTCTTTTGGAATTGATTTGCTTCACTCTATCGCGTAGAATCCCGTAGACAAAACGCTGACTGTTGAAGAAAAAATGTTGAAGTATCTTAAATTGCAGCTGCGATTATCGTTTTTGAAAGTCACATCAAAAGACGTCGCAGGTTGTTTTTGTTTGATTAAGTGCATGCAAAAAGTAGGACATCGTAAAGTATAGGCCGAAATCTGTATACCGACCGGATTTCGTTCGACTCAAGGTATTTACTTTTTTGTTTCCTTTTTTATTGATCACAACTGTTAAAAAAAAATAACCATACATGTTACTGGAAGGTTTTGCAACCTTAATACGAAAAGGTTCAAAAATATAATTTCTTTATTACTGGGCCAACTTGTTTGTCTCAAACAAAACAAGTTGCTGACAAGACACCAGTGTTTTATTTACACATTCCCAGTCTTAATAAAGCGGGTCAAGCAGTAATATATTTGCCAGGAGAAGGAGCTTGAAACTTCATCGAAAGAATATTCGCAAAGGACAATGTCAGACACAAAAGATTAATAGCCGGCGTGGAAGTTCAACTCAACTATCCAAGAAGATCGGGATCAAGGAGGCAGTATGCGCTGGTGAACGGAGTCAAACAGCGTGTCGCAACCGTAGCATCAAGGTTTGTTCCAATAGGCAGAAGTCCGGTTAAACTGGGTCCTGAGGAGCAGTAAAACCTACAAAAAAAGTTAATACCGCGTCATTTTCCCCTGACCCGTGACCACGGCTCTCATCCTGTCCGGAAGTCAGAGAGCGCGGCCACGAAGTCTGGCTCGACCCGAAGCCACTCCCATTCACCTCTCATTGCTTTCCACAGTTTGTGTGCAGTGGCACGGTGGAGGGGACGCAGTGACATGGCTACCTTAAAGGGGTGGTGCAACGATATTCAATTGGAATGTTTTTCACTTTACACGAGCTTACTGGCACTAGTGGGACTCAAGGATACTCACACGCAACGCCACTGGCCAAGAAACTCTTTTGTTGCGGTGTAATTTCGAGGAAAAATCCGAGTGTTTTCATTCAATCTCTCCTTCGCAAAACCTGATGACGTAGCTGGGCGGTAGCAGTACCGCCCAGTGACGATATTTGAATGCAGCTCATAGATTGGACACGAGCATGGCGTAGACACTCGATGTGGGCTCGTGATAATCAATAGCTCGAGAAGCATTCGGGTAGTGGCCCGTGTCCAATCGCTGCAACGACGACAATAGCCGAGCCATAACAATGTCTGGAACTCAGCGCGTGTCCTGTGCTTTGCCAACCCCAGCGCGTGGCTATGATCAACATTGGCGGCATATAATCGGCTCCAGATCACGTGGCCGCTTGTTCTGGCTGCGAGTTGAGGAGGTGAACGCTGCTCATTTTTCTTTATTTTTTTTCTACGACTTCGATTGCGTGTGGTGAAAAACGAACGGGTATTTCACAGGTCATTAACGTCAGGGATCCGTTCTAAGCGGTATTTGCGTAAAATACAAAACTCGTTGCATCGCCCCTTTAAAGGGGTACTCCGGCGATTTTTTTAGCTACCTCAACTAACTATATTTTCTGACTCCTCGGCCTTTACCCTTTTTGGTATGCTATTTAGTATCGCGAAATTCATAATAGTTATTGTGAAATCGGCAAATGAAAATGATGCAAAAACTAGCATTCAAATATACCCGCACTTTTCAGTGCCGTGACGTCAGTGGCGGGCAGGCTTGCCAGTCGAGCAAGCAGTCTAAAAATAGAATATGCCAATCATTAGTTCCGTGCCGGAGCGCGGAGACTGGAGCGAGCTTCCAAAGCATTCATTTGACACCATGAAACTGCTTCGAATCTGTTGGGAACAAATTCTACAGTCCAAAAAGTGAACCCCTGCCTTCCACTGACGTCACTTTTTCGTGGTTGCCAGTAGAGACTTTCAGTTTGAAAAACACGGTGAGGACCAAAACTGTAAATTCAATAACTTCGTGAAAAAAAAATTATTTTGACCTACTATTTGGGATACTATTTTAGCATTGTTGTTTGGCCAGTTTAGCGAAATTTCAAGCAAATCGGGGACCATGAAGAAATCGCCGGAGTACCCCTTTAATGCCCCTCCAAACGTGTTCGATGATATTCAGATCGGTTCCTTTTGGGGGCCAAGGCAGCTTCGTCAGGCAGCGCTCCTCGAGGAGATACGAGCGTGACAACGCATTTTCCACTTCGGCACTTTCTTGAAATGCGCTGAAATGCATGTTAGCTGAAAACGTGAACAGTGGACTACACGGCACACGCACCGCGATGGTGGTTCCGTCGGCCAATATTTTCGCTAGCAGACGGCCGGAAGAGCGCAGCGGCGCAGTGAGCGCAAGTGAGAATTTATCTCGGCCTCAGGGTGCGCCGTGTCTACGGAGCGATGCGACAGGCGGCGCAGGTAGTACCGTGCACAGGCCGGAGCGCTGTTTCAGCTCATATTGTCCGCGATAGTACAAGTAAACATAGACGGACGACACAGCACAGAGTTTGCAAATACTCAGCAGATGCTTACACTTGAGCGCGCATCTGGTGCGTAATAGCTAGAAAGCGAAAACACACAAAAACGTACACGGTGGCGTCTTAAAAGAAGTACTATTGCGAAGCGCAGTTCTCGCCTCGACGATTCTAATTCAAGAAGTAACGCACTTTTTAAAAGATTAATCGCTACATATATAGCTGTCAACTAATCCTGCATGCAGAAAAAAGATGGCAACCCATTGTAGCCATCTGGCTTCCAAAAGTAATCGGAACAGTAACCGCTAATAGGGACTTTTTAATTAATTATTTCGATAACTCTGCTAACGAAACCCCATACCACTATAAAGCGTGTGCAAAGACATCGGCACAATATCGGGCATCGTTTTCGCAGGTATAAGGAACGATCTTCTAAAACTCCGTCATAAGGAGTTTAAGTTATAGTTTCTTTAACTACCATAACAATACACACTAAGAAAGTGTTTATTTTTACACGCCTTGTCACATATAATGCACCCAAAATTTTATTTGGATGTACAGCACACTCACCTTCCACCGACATAACCACCTTTCACCAGCGGCCTGATAGCCGAGTTGTACAACTTAGTAAAATAACTAATGTACGTGTGACCGACGGCAAAAGAAAATGTTTGGTGTTTTCTTGGCCCTATGCAAAACCTCAGTGTTTGTTTTTACAGGATAGCTGTAAAGGGCTATTTTCCCCAGTATCGTGTCCACCGGCAAACAAATGTCGTCACAGAACTCTGCCCTATTAAAAAAAAAATTTATTGGAATTTCATTTCCAGTGAAAACAAAAATATTTTACTGGATTATGAGACTCTTTTCACTTCCGGTAAAGCCGGAATTTACTGGAATGTCACCAGATTTTGTTTACCGGAATGTCAACGAATTTTTTTTATCGGAATGTCATCGGATTGTTTACCGGATTTTTATTTCCAGTAAAAAACCTATTTTACTGATTTATTAGACTGTTTACACTTCCAGTAAAGCCGGAATTTACCAGAAGTCACCGGATTAGCCGCAATTTACCGGAACTTACCGAGTTTTTTTTTTCTCGGACGTCAACGGAAAGCACTTAGAAAGAAGCCTGTGAACTGTGGGTGGTGTATGTTTACCAGATGTTGGACGATTCGGTAACAATTAAAACGCGGTTATTCCATATAGGCCTGAAAGTTCTATGTCTTTATTTCACAGGGTCAATACCAGTGAAACAATTTGCACAGCTGGAGACAAAAGCAATCAGACCAAATAGGAAGAACCGAGTTCTTTGCCGCAAAAAATATATTTCAAGGTACTCACAATGCCGCTGGGTAAATTCCTAGATGTAAGGTAGTTCAACTTATAAAACAGAGCAGGTGACCACACGAACACACACACACACACACTGTCAGTAGCACGTTTATCGAAAACCACGAACGCGCACCAACATCCACCGCCGTTGAGAATAAATCATGGGCACAGTCACGGTCTCGTCACTGATGCCGTCGCCGCGTGTGCACCACATGTACACCTACACACTTTCAGTAGCACGCTTAGCGAAACCCACGAACGCGCTGAACGAACATCCGCCGCCGTTGAGAAATCACGAGCACAGTCACGGCGTCTCAGGCGTCTTTTTCGCTCACTGGATGCTTCTGAAGCCGGACGGACAAAAAGACGTAGGAAACAGGTCACTGAAAGATACTTTCTTTTTATCCACACACCCAGCTGCTCTGGAAGATACAGGTCGCACAAATGGGACGGGAAGCTTACACTGAGCATCCGATCGAGGCCGCTGCTCGTTGACGGACAAAGAAACCGGTTTTCTTCAAGAGAGTAAAAAAAAAAAAAACTTCTCACATTTTACCAGGTACCCAATGCGAGGGAGAGAGTGTGCGTGCGGACTCGTATTTGATGTGTTCTAGGAACCAAAATTACACACACAGTCCACGGCTCGTCTTGGCTTCCCCCTCCCCTCGCGTCGGCTTCCAGTGAAGTTCGGTAAACAGGGAAGCGAGTCACTCGTTTCTAGGAACATTTGCACCAAAACCGGGTAGTCTGGTAAACGAAAGTGGCTGCCGGTGACATTCCAGCGAAATCTTCAAACCCGCTGCCGTTGAAGTTCAAGAGAAATCTGTTTGCCGGCAAATATTCCAGCAAAAACTGGTAAACTACGCTGGTTTTGAATGAAAGCGGGTGAAACTTGGCGACCTGTTTTCACCGGATGCTACCAGAAGTTCACCGGATGTCACTGGAAGGTTTTGCCGGATTTTGCAATATGGTGGACGGCTATCGCCATCTTTGAACGACGGCGGCAACCAGACAACTGGCTTGTCGGTTGTCTGGTTGCCGCCATCGCTCATATATGGCGTAGGGAGTATGTTAATATAAATGGCTATTTGTCTGAAATCAACCGATTGAATCAGGCGTTCTTAAGGAAGTATTCTCGGGCCTTTTTTGTTTATCATTTATATAAATTACATATAAAATATAAGTTCATCAATACACTTTGTTATTTATGCTGATGACGCAAGCCTACTTTTTAACGGTGATAATGCCTCGCAGTTTAAAGATGATGCGAATGAAACACTGAAAAACCTTATGTTTGGAGTAAACATAAAGCGACGTTCACACATATGCAACCGAGTAAGACCGAGAGAGACCAGACCGGTTTTTAAGCCTCTTGCAACGTCTTAGGACCGGCTTCGCTGCAACGCATTCGGTCCTAAGACGTCGCAAGAGGCTTAAAAACCTGTCTGGTCTCTCTCGGTCGTACTCGGTTGTAAATGTGTGAACGGCGCTTAATGCTTTAAGAATAAACACGTATTAAACAAAGGCTGCTCTGTTTCGATCAGAAATCGGGGTGTCAATTTTACTAAGGACATCTTATTTATTAATTCTCCTCAAATTAATTCTTTTTTAAAGTTTAATATCTTACGCGTCGTTTTTTTGTTAAATCCTATCATGAGATTACAACATTAATTATATTATATCGAAATTATCTAGTATAGTCGGTATTGTATATCGTCATAAACACATCATACCACTCAGAACAAAGTTAATTTTATATAATTCGTTATTCTATTCACATTTAAGTTATGGTCCTGTCATATGGGGCACCAAACCCCTTTACCAACCTCCAGAAAATATTTATGTTGCAAGAAAATATACTAAGAAGTATATATAATGTTTACGATGAATATCTAATTGGTTATCTTTTTGGTCAGCTTGGTGTAATAAAAAATTTGATTTATACGAATATCGCTTATGTGCAAAATATATTATAGAAAAAAAAATCTACCCTATCGTCACCTCGAAAACCTAGCGATCCTAAAACAAACAGCATATACATATCCAACACGAACTAAGGATCCCTGGGAAGTACCTTTTTCAAGAACTAATTACGGCAATCAAACCAGTGGCGTACCAACTTGTTTTTGAGTGGGGGAGCAAACCAGACCCCCCCCCCCCCCCCCGCCCTAGGGCCGAGGGGCGGTGCCCTTGGTATCCCTTGTGCGCCGCCTGTTTCAGGGGCGGCAAAACACATGCCCTGCCACCCCACTTTGAGAACTGGGGGGGCAAGCGCCCCCCTGAGCCCCCGGTTTGTACGCCCGTGAATCAAACTGTCGCATATACTTTACCAACTACCCTTAATCAACTGACTAGGCTAGATATAGATATGAGCAGTACATCGGTGAGCATCATGCAGTAATATTTTCTTTCAAACCTTATTATCAACAATCAGCGCTGATTGTGTTGAGCTTAGTTAGAATCCACTGCATGTCTTACGGGGGGGGGGGGGGATTCAATGTGTTATTGCTTTGCAAAAGGCTGTTTCTTTTGTGTGATGATTGGCCCCCTCATACAATGCCCGAACGGGCGCTTTGAGGTATATTAAAGTAATAAGAAATAATTAAACTCATGTTATGAATGTGTAAAAATTTGTTGTATAATTCCATTGCTGCTTGCATTGCGACTGCTTTTTTGGGGAGGCTAGGGGCCAGTCAAGCTTGTTTTAAAGCTTTTTTTTCTTGTCACCTTTTTACTTTTTCTTGGAAAAATAAAGGAGCTCTGAGAGAGGGCGGCAACCTTTCCAGCCTTTCCACTCTGGTTTTCACTCTGGTATTTACCAGATTGGAAAGGCTCACTTTCTCTAGGCGTCGTCCTAGAGGTCGTCCTTGAGTTCGTTCAAGAGGTTGTCCTCGAAGTCTTCCTAGAAGTCATCCTTGAGGTTGTCCTAGATGTCATCCTTGAGGTCGTCCTAGACGTCGTCCTCTAGGCATCGTCCTCGAGGTCGTCCTAGAAGTCGCACTTGAGGTCGTCCTAGATATTGTCCTTGAGGTGCTCCTAGACGTCGTCCTGGACGTCGTATTCTAGGCGTCGTCCTTGACGACGTCCGAGAGTCATCCTTGAGGTCGCCCTAGACGTCGTCCTCTAGGCATCGTCCTACACGTAGTAACGATAACAGCTTCGCTGGTCCTCCATCTTCACGTGAAGTGGAAGGGCTCAACATTTCTTTTATGTGGTCTTTGTTGCGTACATGCTATATTGCCACGCGCGTCGGCGAGTGACCGCGTGCGTGGGCGAGTGGTTACCATATTCTGCTTCTTGCGCTCGCACCGCACAGACGTAGAATGGCTGGCTCCGATGGAGCAGTGATAACGGCCAACTCTCTCCGCGGCTTATCTGTTTTTTCCTCGACGGATGATTACCGTGTAGTTCTTCCTGCCCTGCCATCAGGAATTTTCGCTGCTAACACAGTCTTCCTTCACTGCGACGTGACCGGTCGCCCTTACCGGGTGGAACATTTCAGGGCCGAACTCGAACGCTTGGGCGTCATGAAGGAGACCGCAGCGATAGGCGCTTACCAGATGAATCATCTGTGGATGCTGTCACTTCACTCGGCGGCGGCCAAGAAGAGGCTGGTCGAAGCGCGAGAGCTCACGGTGAAAGACAAAAGATGTCTTGTGATCGACCCGGACAAGACCGAAGTCCGTCTGAAAGTGCACTGGGTGCCTTTCCCAGTCCCCGACGACGCCCTGCGTAGGGTCTTCGAACAATACGGGAAAGTGCAGGAAATAACCCGAGACACCTGGAGGGCAGATGGCTTTCAAGGAATACAGTCATCCGCCAGGATGGTTCGCCTCGACCTGAAGCAAGGTGTCACCATCGACAGCCTTCCACACCAGCTCAAGGTATGCGGCGGTAACGTCTTGATCGTGTTACCTGGCGTGCACCGCTGTGCTCATGGTGCGAAAAGACTGGCGACATCCGGAAGGATTGCATAACACCCCGGTGTCATCAGTGTCGCAGATTCGGGCATGTGACCAAAGACTGCGTCCGCACATATGCCGCCTTCACGGACGTTACCAATTGAGACGAATCGCATGACTTCGAAATGGATGAAGACGAGTCAGAGGCCACATCACGTAGCGAAGGGCGCGAAGAACTACAGGGTCCAACTGGCGACGTCCAGGAGAGTTTTAGAAGCCCACCCTGCTACCGAGCCGGCTGAGGCCAAGATTTTGCCCGAGGTTCTCCCGGACATTTCGGAGCGAGGAACCCAAGGCACGGAACTTGTTGCAGCTGTTGAATCCACAGAAGGAGCGGCGGAGAACTCCGACAGCCTACCCGCGAACCAGGCTCCGCAA
Organism: Ixodes persulcatus; assembly: GCA_013358835.2. NCBI lineage: Eukaryota > Metazoa > Arthropoda > Arachnida > Ixodida > Ixodidae > Ixodes > Ixodes persulcatus. The sequence continues at coordinate 810 of JABSTQ010006353.1, read as the reverse complement.
GAAGCAACTGCCGTCGACACCGTCGACCTGTCAAGGACGGACGACCTCCCAGAATTCCCACCCCTTGGCCCCTATCCCCCGACGGACCCTCAGGACAAGCCACGCAAGACCGACCAGAAGTGGAAGGGAGGACTCTCCAAAATAGGACGCTTTAGTCCTATGCCCCGCATTCCCCCAGACGACCGGCGGCGTCCAGACCCCTCATAGGCGACGACCGGAGGAAGCACTCCGGGAAGGCCAAGTCTCGCTCGCACAATGGTGAACTCGACTTCATTGTACTTTCTGATTTTATTTCATGTTCTCAACTATGAAGCAAGCTAAAGTTGCAACGTTCAACTCGATTAGCTTAATTTCGAGAATAAGAAAACAGTGGCTGTTAAATTTGCTTTTGAAAGAGAACGCTGACATAGTTTGCTTGCAGGAGACTAAACTTTCTTCCGATGCCCATGTAAATGACATGACGCTTTTCTTTGATAGACACTTTTTTTCTTATCATGCGAGGGCGGTTGGGCACAGCGGCGGTAGCACTATCTTGATACGTAAAGACAGAGGCTTCGCAGTGTATCCCGAGTGGGAATCTGACAAGAACGGGCGGGTTTGCTCGGTGGAAGTTATCTGGCGGCATGAGTCGTTAAAAGTGATATCAGTATAAGCCCCAACGAAGCGTCGGATCGAACATTTTTTTTCACCAATCTCAGGCAATATTTGGACACGCCGGTTAAAACAATTGTTGCGGGGGACTTTAACTGCGTTTTAAATGCACAGGATTGTTCGCGCGGCTTACAATCTGACTCAAGCCTCGCGGAGCTT
>JABSTQ010006352.1:0-47485 GCA_013358835.2 Ixodes persulcatus | reverse complement strand
TACCACGCCATTGCTAGCGTGGCTGCAAGAATGCCAGCTGACAGTGTCATCAAATACTTTACCAGGAAAAATACATTTCTCTCCATTCATTTACGCCAGCGCACCCACAGTGCCAAATGTTTCTCTCCTAGCGGTGTAAACACCACTCATCTGAGAGAATGCATGAGGATCACACCGTCCACGCTGTACTGCAGTCATGCCGCACCAAGGGAGAGGGCTGCCGTGGGCACACCGAGATACCGGGTTTGCCGAGACAGCAGAGGCAGCTGTCTCGACTAGTGCTCCAGGTGTCCGCAACCATAGATGGCAACAGTCATCTATTGTTGCCATCAATCATCCTAATAGACAGATCTCACTAAGCGTTCCACGCATGCGTGATGCGACCATAACTTTAGTTCACAGGAGGCAGGAGGCAGTGCACGAGACGGCTCGTCTCGTCTCGTCACGTGCAAAGCTCCAGCGGGGTTCTCCCACATGCAGAAAGACTTAAGTTCCTTTGATGCATTATGGCAGCAGCGGCTTAACGAAACTGGCTGGTGAGATTGGTCTATTCGAAGGCAAAAACCCTAAGGCTGCTGCACATCCAGTCGTTCCAACCACGTAAAGCCTGATCGTGCCAAGGCCATTGGATTCTCATGGGGTGAGATATTTTCATAGTAAAGTATTTAATGTCGTCATGTCACACCCTGGTGGTTTTCAACACCCATGAGCTATATAATTCCTCTTCACTTTCAAAGAATTCTGTTACATAAGAAAGATGAGAGATTGAGAACAGGGATGGAGAAGAACGTCAGAAGAAAGGAGAGGTGAAGCAAAGCGACTGACCGAATCGTCCTGGGCGAGCCAACGCAGGACACCTGTTTGTGCGGAGCACGGGCTTGGGTGGTGTGTTGCCCAACCTGGGGGTCTTTGAAGGAAACCTAGCCCGGGCTTGGCTCAACTGCCAAGACCCCAGTTTCATCCGACACGGGGACACCTAGCACAGCCAGGCATGCAGGGGGCCTGAACCCACGCTGGGCTCGTGGTGATTGGTGACACCACTCACCAAACACCCACAAGTCTCCTGTGGCAACGCAACCCTGTAAAAAGACATTCATATCATGAAGTAGATACTGATCAAGCCAAGCGAGAGATACACTTCAACTGAAAAAAATGAAGGGTCAGCTCAGACATATGATAGACGCCCAAGTGCGGTTGTCTGTCAAAACCAATGTATTTTACATGCCCCAAGTGACCGAATAGTTATCATAGATAAGCTCAAAGCTACAAAGCAAAATGTACCCAAAATACTGAAAGCTGAGCTAAAGTATGCACAGCTTTCTTAACCGAAATACCTAATAATGTTTTTTTCACTTGTCTATCTAAATAAGTGACACCTCTTTTTCAGCTACAAATGGAATGTGCTCATGTGAAACCTATAACTTCAAGCTAAATCTGGGTCATTCCTCCTCTGCAGCGAGCTGGCTTGCTCAAAATGAAATCGGGTGGCCTTATCTTGGTCTCAAGAAAAAAAATTGTCAAGGCTAGTGCTGCCTTAGCAAAGCTTTTTCTTGAGGCTTCCTTAGATAGACCGACTGAGTTACTTTTGAACAAACCAGCCAATAAATAGATTATGGACAAACAGAATCAAGATTAGACATTCCGCTGAAACGAGTAGCCAAGTGAAACCACCAATTAGCTGAATGCTCAGGCGGTCGTAACCTGCCAACTCGGTAGCCTTCAACAAAAACTCTTTTCATTGCATCAGTTGGCAAAGTAGATGTGAAACACATGCACGACAAAGACAGGCATTGTATGATGGTTCCTACATCAATCATAGCTGCCGTCCTATTACACTGTGACATGGCACGTCCCGACGTCGCAATGTGGGGAGTTGGCCGACGCAAGCAGAAATTGCAACTGCATATTTTGGTCATTCCACAGCAGTGTCAGCTGTATGCAGTTTGAATGTTTTCATGTTCTGCAAAGTTACTGCAAGCACCATGAGTGATAAGGAAGGTGTTGTGATATCACCATCTCAACTACAAACAAAGCATTGCAACGACAATGATGCCGAGAAGCGGTGCTAAAATTCTGAAAGGCAGTGCATGCTTTGGTTTTGCTGCATAATTGGTTTTGCTTTAAAGTTCAGAAGGTGAAGAGGAATTGCAACAGCCAGGGTCCTCTGGGGTAACAAGCGCTACGAAGTCACGTAAGCACTGTGGAAGGTGCTAGCTGTGCCGGGGCTCACGTTTCGTAATGACGCACTGTGCCTGTTTCAGGTGCCTGTCATTATATGCCTCGAGCAGTGCGAGAAAGATGTGCGTAGGTAAACGGTGAGGGCCAGTCAAGCAGCACCAAAAGAGGACCTGGAAGGGTACATGGGCTCATCCAGCTTCGACACCAGAGAGGTGTCGAAGCTGGATGAGCTTCGACACCTCTCTGGTGCCTACCACACACTATTAAGTGTATAGGAGGTCGAATTTAGGACGCAGTCTTTCCTCAAAATAAGCTTTAGTCACTTTCCATGATCCCGGGTGTTGCTTGGGGTCTCGTGAAATGACAGCCCCGTCAAGTTCTTGCCCGCAGGTACCACGAAAAATGCCAAAAACAGTACCAAGAATACAAGAACGCACGAGAGAGGCTTTTTTTCATTCACATTTTCTGCCTTGTATAGGAAAGCGACGCACCCTTGTGGTGATAGCTGGCAACTGGCAATTGAGCAGGCATTATCACTATACAGGAGGCTATGCTCCATGACGCCTATCCTGGGGCCCTATGTCGCGCTTTTTGGACTCCCACGGCGACTAGGGAGAAGGAAGTGACGTCAAACGCGCAGCAAACGCAGATTGGATGTTGAGTGGTGAGAGTCGCTGATGACGAATTTCCGCAGAATAAAACAAAGAAAAAGTGAGCTTTGTTTTCTTCTGCGGAAATTCGTCATCAGCGACTTTCACCAATCAACACTTAATCTGTGCATGTTGCATTGTTGACGTCATTTCTTTCTCCCTAGTCGCCGTGGGAGTCCAAAAAGCGCAACATAGGGCCCCAGGCAGGTCAGTCATGAAGAGCTTGGCACAAACTTTCTTCTGGTACCCCGGTGTTGACAAAGACATTTAAGACCATGTAAGAAGGTGCGAAACATGTGCCCAGTCCTGTTAAATGCTCCTGGTGCAGGTTCTGGTCAGCTGATTGGATACCAAGCAACGCTGAGCATGGCTTTTATTATGCCGTACTGCTGGAGAGTTACGTGATACTGCTCGTGGTCCACTCGGAAACGAAGCAGATAGAAGCATCGGCCAAGACCACAGTGGAAGCGCAGTGCAACATCTTTGATTGATTTGGACAGCCAAGGACACTTGTGTTTGACAACGGACCCAGATTAATAGTACTGTTTTCAAACAGTTTTTACAACGGTCATGTACATCACCCCACCACCACTTTTTATCACCCGCAGTTCATCAGGTGATCCAAGCATGCGATATGTGGAGACAAGGGGGCATTTATGAGTACTCTTTTTAACTGTTATTTGGCTACCACATGAGATCCCAGATTGATTGTTGTCTATATGCATTTGGACTCGTCCCCGCACATGGGAGGCAATCATCCTTTTGGTGTGGGACAGACTGTGTGGGCGCGCAGTTTAGGCCTATGGTGGATTCCTGAAATTGTCTGTTCACTTGATGGTATACGAATGACAACAGTAGGCACTTCAAGAGGACAGCACTAACAGCAGGCAGGTCAGCTCTGGACACAGCTTCCCCACAAGCAGACCGGACTGCCTGTAGTAATTTTTTGACGGAGAGGCAACAATGTTGGAAGTTCGGTGGTTCAATGATCAGGCTGCTCCTTGGCAGCAGGAGACATCCAAAAAGGGCTGGTAGAGCGGCCAGGTGATGGGGTATCCTGATGGAAGACGAGTAGTGGCCGGGGTTCACAGTCAGCGCGAACCCTGCCGGTGACAAGGCAGAGGTGATTGACTTTTAGGTTAGGTATAATTAACTATAGAGCAGAACATCAGAACTGAAGAACAAGAATGGCAAAAGAGGCGCAAGCTCTGACTCGAACTTGCACTCATAATAGTACAAATAGTGTCTTGGACGACGTAACAAACTAGTAAAAGCCAATTATTAGATTCTCCTTTGCTTATAATTTTTTTAAAACAAAACCCCCAGAAAGACGTTCAGAGGGTACAGAATCAAAACTTGGAATATCCCCGGAACACTTCGAAATGAGTGAAATATGATCCATGATACCCGTAAATGGTAATCACATGCTTGTATTTTCAGCAGATGGCTATATTTTTTGTTCCAACTGACAGATTCTGGCGAGCGCTTCAAAATCAGCCATCGAGTTGGCAAGACGCATCTCGGGATATTTGCTCGTGAAGTCACGCTCGCAACGTCACGGGCCCATACGAGGCCAAGGGTATAGTAATTACGATCGTCGTCACTAGGTGGTGCCAGCCTCATTGTCAGCGCGTTACAATACTGCCAAGTGGAAATGCCCGAGGTACGGTGTACCTCGGGCATTTCCGAGGTACACCGTACCTCGGAAATGCTTCAGAGGTGCGCCAAGCGCCGCTTGCTCCCGTACGGCTCCATCAGTTGCGCCACACCGTGGTGTAGCGTGCCCGATGAGCCCGTGACGTGAGACATTCCAACAAAGCGCACACCTCAACTACCAGGCGGTATTAGGAAATTGTTTTATTTCTTTTAAAATTGCTCTTCTTGCATTTACAGACGAAAGACTGCTGTTTGGGAGCTGCTGTCATGAAGCAAACCATGTCTACACAAAGAAATAGGCACTAAATTTTTGCTTCCGTACTCCATTAAAGCAGAACCAAACACTACTGCACTCCCATTCTTCATATTTTTTTTTTAACAGTAGCTATAGAGAGGCTACAATAATTAAAATACCTGAACACGACACTTATCTTCCAATACACACAAGTATTCAATGAGAAATGATATTGGAAAAACTTCATATCCGAGGAAAGTTAGTCATATTTGAGATAGTTGCAGTCAGAGGAAAATGTCGGCTTAGCGGCTGCTGTTGGGGTCACAGGCATTTATGATAAAAACGTTTTCTTAGAAGGAAAACCGAAAGAGAAACAATTAATTTCACAGCACTGCGATTCACCGAAAGCACCCGTCTCTAACGGAGGGGATGCTAGCTCCTTCGCGTACGGGCAGCCGTCGATGAAGCTTCGTGTCGCGTGCTGGTGCACGCTGGTTCTACGGCATAGGGTTTCGAGCGAGGAGGCCAATGAAGACAGCGGCCGTCTTGTAAACAACAACTTCTTGGGAGGACGGAGCTGGGTGGCCATCTTGCGCGCTGACTATATTCCATTCATCCCTAAGCTGAGACTGTGGTGAAAGCTACGTCCTCAATGGACCAGTCATACATCCCTCTTTTGCCACGTGATCATGCTCCCGCTCATACCCACACCCCGAGGACTGGGTCAGGTGATGAAAGGGAGGTGGCTGATTGGTTCGGCGGGCACGTAGTTCCCACTGCAGTCTCAGCTCAGAGCCGTGTATAGAAAGTTTGGTCAATGGGAGGCGCGGGCAGAGCCTGGGCATGCACCAGAAGCAGAAAGTGGGCTTGACATTCTCTCTTGGCCAACCTGAAGCCTAAAAGAATTCCTAGCGGTAGTAGGGAGAAACTGTTTTAATCACAGGTATCTGTTGGTATATGGTTTTAATAAGCACGCAAGTGTGAAGTGCAGTGACCCTTCATGGTTGAAAATAGGGTGCACAGGATGTTACGATTATGATCATGCAGAAAGATGTAAGAAACAAATGTGCCGCTAAACTCTGTTTTACTCGGGGAGAGTGTGACCGCTCGGACGGTAGACTCCCGGCCCTCGGCACACGGGGATTATGTCGATCGTTCTGCCAGTCGCACTCTTCCACCATAATTTCGGATGACCGTGAGTTAAACATCGCACGCACCACATTTTCAGTCACCGAGAGTTACTCCGACGCACTTATTAAGTTTGTTTCTCGCAACCACCGGCAGGGAATTATTTCCGGCTTCTGATTGGTCACATTCGAATTTGTGAAGACGCCCTGCAACACGCCCAGCCCGCTTTCTGCCAATGGCGCATCCTCATTTGTCTCCTATACTTCCCAACGAATGGCCAAACTTTCTACATATATGGCTCTGTCTCAGCTTAGGGGTGAACGGAGTATAGGGCAGCATGTCTCAATGCAGTGAAATTTCGTAAAATCCAAAACCGGGTACAGCACAGCGACCGGCCAAGGGGAAAAGATAAACAGGTTTGAAAGGCCACGTCTTGCAGGGCAGACTGGTAAACTGAACGATCACGAGCATTGGAACACTGTGAAGAACATCAGGGGCTTATTTACTGTTCTGAAAGAACTGAAGGAACACAAGTGATGGAACACTGCAAAGAACCTCAGAAGCTTATATACTGCCCTAAAAAAAACTGAACGAGCACGAGAGCAAGAACGTCGTGAAAAACCGCAGGGACTCTTTTTGTGCCCAGAAAAAGAGTTAAACGGTCGAAAAAACGGGATGGGCCGACAGGCTCGGCCGACGCACCAAAATATAGCGGTAGCTGACGTGCCGAAATATAGTGGTAGCTGACGCGCCAAAATGTAGTGATCCTCTGGTGGAGGGGCGACAATGGGTGTGGTTCGACGATCCGGCTGCTACTTGGCGACATCCAGAAAGGGCCGGTAGAGCGGCAGCGCTATGGGGTGCCCTGACGGGTGACGAGACAGAGGTGACTGACTTTTAGGTTTAGGTTTAATAAATCATGGAGCAGAACATCAAAACTGAAGAACGCAAACGGCGAAAGAGGCGCCAGTTCGGGCTCGCGCTGGCGCTTGTAAAAGCACAAATAGCGTCCGTAACGACGCACAATCTAGTAAAAGCCAATTACTATACGCTGCCGCTGAATTTCAACCTGCTACTGAATTGGAAAGTTTTTGCAGTACGTACGTACAGCCAGGAGATCACAACCACGACGGGTGCAGCTCAGAAACTCAACCAGTCCGAGATTGATGAAAACAGTACGGGTGACACAGTCACATACCTCTGAGCATGTTTACCCTGCCGATCCTCGGACTCAGTGTTCAATGGTTCAACACGATAAGATATACAACTAATATTTTTTTTTTCTTTTAAATATTCTTTGCAATAAAATACGGCAAAAAGATATCCTCACCTCAGTTCGGCAAACACCGACGTCGTTTGTTGTTGTTATGATGCCGCAGCTACACCATACCACGGTCCACGGCTTTCGTCGAGACCAGTGTTGCTGCTCGCGCTGACAAAATGTTTATTCCACCAATTTACGCGAATTGCACAACAGATGTGATCTTGGCGGATCTTAAAGGATCACGAAAGCTGAGGAAGAATATAATTTATAGTCTTTCTGTTGTTATCTAAGTTACTAATATTATTTACGACTGCCTGCACGTAAATATCAGATTCGAAAGTGACCACACACTAGTCCTAACCTGCAGAAAGGTGGTCATTCCACAGCGGTTTGGTGTCGTCACTTTGCCCAAAGCTAGTAATTCGCCTTTTGGGGTAGTCAAAGCCTCCAAAGCGCCATTTGACCACCACGGGGAGTCATTTTTTCTTAGAGTGTAGGCTCCTCCCACTGGCTACGTCAGGATGCAGTTTCTACGCCGCTTTTTTTAGCATAAACAAACAGTCCAGTTTCCCCGCTAAATTTAGCGTGAAAAATCTACGAAACGTACTATGGCGTCACGTGACCTATAAAACCATTCAGTTTTCCGGCTAAATTTAGCGGGAAAATATACCTCACGTGACACACAAGTTATCTCTATTTCATTGTATGCATTATAGGACTTGAAGGTAAATGTCACTGCCAATTGTTTACGTCGTTTTATATGAAGTTGTTCGTTGGTAGACAATTTGCGAATCTCTCTCTAAAGCACTTTTATTTGACGTGTTTCGTAAATTTTTCTTTCGCGTAGAAATATTTTTTTTTTTTGTTATCGTGTTTATAAAAGTGTATTTACGACACAGTTGAGTCTCGACCTTGACAGTGACGCACAAAAATAAAAAGTCAAATGTGTCAGCCACGTTGTTCATGCCACATGTGCGTAGCGGTATCCCACCTTTTGCACACAAACAACGGAGCGAGAGCCAACGTGCAGAAAAACACTTTTATACACTATCTGCAAATATACGAAGTAACATCCCGTTTTCCTTGGAAAGCCCAAACTTTGCCAGAGTTCTCTCGTGTGGTTTCGCTCTCCTCCAAGTTTTCTGGTAATCAATTTAATTTATTTATTTACTCGGGCCCTCACATGTTGACTGTTGTGGAAGTTTGAAAAGTAGCCTTTAGGTAACATTATTTTCTTCAATTGTGCATTATTGCGTAATATATTATATACCACAAATGACTTTCAATTGAACATAATTTGCTTTTAAAGGATGTAAGAGTTTTACGATTGCAGTCTTCACCAGGTATTCATCAGGTTCGACGGACATTAAATGAGAGGAAAATCGCCAGGATAAGTGATAATTATCTAAATGGGTAAGTTAAATTACTTTTTAACCATTGCTTTTATGGGTCATCTATAAATTGCGGTGTTAACGACATTTACTATTGTAGGACAGTCAAATTAGAAATAAATTGCTATAAGGTAATAACATTTAGATATTAATCAATATAATCTCAAACATTTTTGCCAGATTGCGCGCCAAAAAAAAGAAAAATCAAGCACTGCAAGCTTTGCCCGCAATGACGCTCAGACGAGTGTTGAACTCTTCAGATTTGTCGTCTTTTGTGTTGTCGGCGCACCCACCCAACGCCGCCTACACTCTAAGAAATCCCTGCCCGTCCACTTACCCGCAAATTACTCAAGGAGCCAGTCTCTGCGATCTACGAAATCAGCTCAGCGAATGATGAGGCGGAACATGTGTTTAGACCTTACAATTAAATCTGCGCTGTGGCATTACGCAATGCAAGCTTGACGCTTTGCATCGCGTAATGCCACAGCGCCGAGTTCATTTTCAGGTCTATACAGATGTTCCGCTTCATCATTCGCTGAGCTGATTTCTTAAATCGGAGAGATTGGCTCTTTGAGTGTTTTGCGGGTAAGTGGACGTGCAGGCGTCTCTTAGAGTGGAGAGTAATGAAGACCTCCGAACGCCCCCCCCCCCCCCCCCCCCTCTTCCTCTATGGAACGGCATCGCGGACGAATGGCGCCAACTCGGCAACTGGACCCGAACCCGATGCCGAGAGTCCTTCGACACGGTGATTGGACGCGAGGCCCAGACAAGCACTAACGAAGCACTCGTATCCAATCGATGCCTTCCGCTTGACCTCACTGTCATGACGTCACAATTCTAGTGCACGGGCTGTGATTACTCTCAGTGGTGTTTAACCGCCAAGGATACGCTGAGAAGGTGGTGCCCTAACAGCACACTTCCCCGGCTCATACTTGGACCAGTTTGGCGCGAGCTTGGGCCAGGCTTGAGCCAAGTCGGCTCTAGCTCACGCCGATCTGGCACAAGCTTGGGCCGAGGAAGTGTGCTCCTTGGGTGACGACATGGTTGACACAACTACGTCACCCTTCAAAGCGACATTGGGAACAAGACTTGCGGCGCTTTTTTTTGCGCGATATTTTAAAATCGGGCGAGACATATCGAAAAACGATCGATTATCTAAAAAACGAAGACACATTATTTTCGCAAATGAAAAAAAAAATGCTTGGCCTATTATAGTTATTTCTGTCAATACTATAATTCAAACATTCCCCTAAAACCAATAAATAAAAAAGTTAATGAACAAACTTTAGCTAATCAGCCAAATTACCATTACGATTATCCCCCTTTCCTTTCTCCCCCCCCCTCCTCCCCCCCTCTATAATGTCAGCCGAGCCTAAGAAGTGCAAGGTAATGGCGAAAGTCCGTTCGAATCAAAACCGTACACACTGTATGTATACTATAAGAATCTATAGTAGGACTGGGGAGTTAATCGATTAACCTGCGAATGAACCGATTATAGAATAAACGCCGATTAGATTTTTAGAAAATGAATTGGATTATATACACATTTTTGTAGGCTTGGCGTGAGCATTAAATTCTTCTCGCGGTCAAACTCAACATCAAAAAGGTCACTGTAAAGGAACGAAGAAAACCAAATGCTGCTGCTTCGAAGGGCGGGCCTATCAGTGTCAAACACGAGCATTTAGTGACGGCATTGGTCTACACTTAGAGTGTCGGATAATGATGGGATTCTAGAGGTAGGATTCATGAATAGGTACACTTGACTCCTTCCGATCCTTTCAAAGCGCGTGATTCTTTGCTTGGAACACCCGTAAATCGGTGGGGCGTTCACATCTTCATAAGTGGATTTTAATTCGGACAATTAGGAACATCGCGCATGGTTGTTGCACGCTCTTGTCGATTTGGCTCTCTAATGGTTCAGACCAAGGACGTCATCAACAATAGAAAATGTGCTAAAAATTTCTGAAGTTCTTTTACCTGTTATGTTTAAAATACATCAGTTTTCTTTATTTTATTTTTGACGTGTCGCTAGAATCCCACTCACTAGTTCGAGTAAACGCACTGTAAATTAACAAATGGCCTAAAACGCTTTGCAAAGCCCCTTTAAAAATTTACCCAGTTGAGAGACATTTGCCTCCGTGGGATGCCATAGGGCATAGGCTGTTAAAGTATACAACAGCTAAAGTTTTCACACCCATACGCACGCAAACATGAGGAGCGCCTAAGAGCATTTATTTTCAATTATAATAATTTACCGCTGAACAATATTTTTTTATTGGCGCTGTGATTTGTTTTATATGTTGCTACTCTCTACGGTAAGCGAGTCTAGAAATCAGTATGTCCTCCGCTTCCAATTGCTACTTATCTTTCTGCGGTCTCATTTAAAAAAACAGCCTACAGACTAATAAGAAGCCTGTTTCAGAGACCTACACCCATGGCCGCACTTTGCAATACACTTTTTTCGAGTAATACACCCTGAGTAATCATAAAATGGGCTGCTGTTGACTGGAATACCATTCATTATTAAAGGGTGTAAAAAAGTGATATGCATGGTTGTTAAGCCTACACCCTTTTTGAAGGATGTTCTCTACACCGGCACCCGGTTTAAGCAGTTTTAGCGGAGGTTTCTTTAGCGACAATGGCAAATAAATATTGACTATATATACTAGTATTTTTCGTTTTTTTTTTTAAGAATACATTCCTTGAACTTGTATATTTTATGCCTTACGTGAAATATCGACGAGAGCCAAGCAGCACATCGCATTTCTAACATTCGTAATAGACCGATGTCACCGAGCGAACTGCGCAGGTGCGTGCATTCCGGAAGTTGCGCCACCGCCGTACTACTTGTAGTCATCTCTTTTCGGCTTCCCGGCTTTTCGGCCGGCGGCTGTGGAGAGCGTACATCATCGCGCATCATCCTTTGGGACGCCCCGGTATCGGCTTAAAATCTCCTGTCATGTGTATACTTCGTAAGATTGTGGTCTTTGTGATGTCTTAGTTTGCCAGCAAGCGCAGAAAAACAGTTCTGGGCGTTTTATTCGCTTTAGAATCACTTCGCAATCTGCTTTCACGTTTGAGTCGTTCAAGCGGTGGCCCCTGTGCGGCCGCGGGAAAAACAACGACGCCACTACTCGAGCACTCCGGCTGCTCGGACGTCTCCCTAAACTTAGAAACGAGTGAACATCTAGTTCAAAGCCAAACAACACGAACATTTGAGGGATCATCGGCTCGGTGCGGCATTGCGAAACACCATAATGCGTGTCGGTAAAAAACGGTACTTGGTATACGTGCTCATGCTTGTGCATAACGTTTAATCGACAATGAAGTAGGCAGAGCTAAATGGACTTTCTCGGGGAGCGATTTTTTTCTAAAAGTCTTTTCATTCAGACTGACAGCCTGCGTGTCAGGGTACAGATGAACTGAGGGAAAAGCCTGCACAAAAACAAGAAACGATCTACAGAAAGACCGTGACTGACGCGCCGTACCAACTCGCCTCAGTGAAAATGCAGCAACCATGCGAGACACCTAAAAGCGTTTGTGGAGATGAGTTTTCGTGTACAATTTCTGTTTAATTTTATTTTGTTTGTGCAAGCTTCGCACACTAAGAGTAAATGGAGAATTACTGGGCTATTTGGTTGTTCAATGACATTATTAAAAACAGTGCAAAAGGACGAGGTAAAAGCAGAAGGAGCACACAGCACAGCCGCTGTCCAGTGTGCTCCTTCTACTTTTGCCCACGCCCTTTTGCGCTGTTTTAATCATGTCACTAACAGTCGCTCTGACAGTGGAAGCTTTTTTTCTGCGGTCTTGATTGGTGTTAATGCAAAACGGATCACTTTAACGCCAGGCAAAATCAAGTTATGGCATAATCGACCAGCACAAGGCGAGTGAAGTACCTTTACTTCCTTCATGACGGTAATTGTTTCATTTCTGACTTTTATTATGCAATGGTTTCAGGTTTTGTGTAAAAAAAACTAATAATAAGATCGCATGATTTCGGGAAGGTTGGTTTCATTTCAAGCGATGCGAATTGGGAACCACTCTTGTTTTTTTTTTAACGATTCTCCTAATTTTATGAAGTGCAGTTGTGATTAAAACATGCCCCAATATCAGTTATATCCATCGAAGTGCATCGACCAAAAAATGTATTAAGGACGGCTGCCACACAGCAGCCCGGAGGTTCCGATTGAAATAGACCGCCATAGAGCGAGTGCTCAAGGGGATTCCAACGTACGGAACACTTCGGCACGCCGAATCATGTCTCGAGCCCTATAATCATACACGCGTTAGCTAACATGCAGTAGGGTAGATATAATTATAAAGCAAATCGCGAAATAAATAAAAACCAAGAACGCTCCGGCTCTGTTTACATTTCATAGCCACTATTTTTAGAAGCTGCCTTCTTTCGGAAAGACTGGTGCTGTTTTTGTAGCACCCTGGCACACAGCGGGTGAAGCCACGCATTGAAAACCGCGATGAAACGCCCGATTAGAAGTCCAGTGCTAACTAGCAAAATTAAAAAAAACGCCGGGCACGCAACCCGCACTGATGCGGCCGGAAAACTGTGGAGAATTAACTATACAGGTAACAAAATGTGCCACGGCAGCGGCGGCGTCGCGCAACCCCTAGTGAGATCGGTCTATTGGGTAGACGGTCACCTTCGAATGAGAGATCTTTGAAGGGTCCATTATATAAGGCGGTGGAGGGGTCAACAGGTTCGTGATTCCTGTCATGGGCGTGAAACATTTCGTCGATAGTTTAGCATGCATTGATCTTGTTATAATCATGTTTGTTTTATACATCATTACATATGCTAGGTTCGAGCTTGTGCAAAAGCAATATTTGAATGACCAACGTAACAAGACCGTCATACAATTAGAAAAAAAAACATATCAGACAGTGTAGAATGTTAGGAAACCGCTTTTGTACACCCGATACGGTACGGTGGACCCTCCGGAACGAACTGCGAATGTGCTAGCACATCAGACCCGCACATTCGCAGTTCGTACAGGGGGCCCATCGCACCGTATCGGATGTGCAAATACGGTTCACTAAAACTCCCTACAGTCTGAGGATTGTCATTTGTATTGTGTATTAGCAGTGTTACCGCGCTTTTAGGGAGTTAGCCCGGGGACAAGCTGATTTATGCCCTTAGACTCTAAACTGCTTTAGTGCGTAGGTTCTCAAGGTACAGAGCGGCAAGGAAACCAGCGGCGACGTTGCCACGGATGAACGACGCACGAGGAATGCCGCGATCCGGACTTGACACGTGCTGGCATGTCCCCGTGATATCTGCGCTGGCAGTTGCCGTCGTGTCCATCGGATTCGGAAACTCGGGTTTTTTCTTCGTGGGATTCATGGAAAAGTTCCACTGCAACAGGGCCGCAGCAACGTGGCCCAACACGCTCCTGTCAATGGGCGTAGGCATTTCAGGTACCGCAATCTCGGTCTTTTCAGAACACTCTGTTTTCATTTTCATTTAATAATGCGGTCTACTACAGTCTCTTGATGCGTTCTGCAACTGTCTATAGTTCGCCCTTTCCTAAAACGATGGATCAAGGAAACCTTCCCCCATCCATAAAAAAAAAGAAAAAAATGTTATTTCAGATATGTTTACAGCATTTCTTCCTCATGTCTAGCGCGTGTATACGTGATTCTCATATTTTCTTACAACATTGGGTGAAACGTGTGAAAACGTGTTTTTTAAGGACATTTATGTGAATGTTTTGTAGGCATACCTGAGCATGATTAAACACGGGACTCGCGACGCTTTTTTTTCTTAATTGTTCTAGGCTAATAGTAATTGCCGTTAAATTTGCAAGTACAATATGACGCATAAAGTGATCAATCACTATTTATATTTTTTCGGATACTTCTTCATCTAATGTCCGTCAAGCCCCATGAACACGCAACAATAACAAGAATAAAAAAACTCCACTCCGCTAATGTTCTCGCATTTTTCATTTTAACGAGAGAGCAAACACACTGTCGTTGCCGTGTGTACCGAATTCTCTCAAACATTTATCAAGTTCTATGTGTCTAAAACAAATCTTCATGCCATAGTTTTTGCTTGCCTGACTTGCTTGCTTGCCTCGAACGCGTTCAGACAAGGAATGCCAGCGTCAAGCGTCTGGCTCTCGCATTCGAACGCGTTCTACGAATGCAGCGGAGACAAAGGCAGCTAGCTTAGGTCTACCCACTAATCGATCCAATCAGATCTCAGCGATCTGGCGTTCCCGCTCGCTCTCATGTCCTCCTCTCCCTCAGTTTATTGGCGCAACGCACCCGAGACATGAGATCTGGGGCTCGCAGCCACTTGATGCTTGGGCACCCCGTCCCGGCTATATTCGCGCGCCGCATGCGACTCGCGGGCCACGCGTTTGAGAGCCCTGCTGTGTACGAAGATTAAGAGAGTAAGACGTATGCAGACGAAATTATATCTGCTATCCGGATGTGTGTCTAGTTAGTGTCTTCTGCCGTTTGTCAGTCTTGGTACGATTGTGTCCTGTCTGCTGTGGTTTCTGCTAATGATATGGCGGGGAGATAGAATTATAGGGACGCTCTGTCCCGTTTGTTGTCCTCACACTGCGGTGTTTACCCGACACACAGCGCGTGTGAACATGCCCACACGCCTTTTGGGGCATGTCCACGTCATCATCAATAGAGCGCGGGGCACAGTGTAACGTGAAAATACTAACAATAAACGTGTTGACGTTTATTGTTTGTGCTGGATCTCTCGCGAAAGCAGTCGTCAGACAATGGGAGCTTGACCCACTTCGGCCTTTATGCTGAACTGGGCATATGCACCGTGCGGGCTGCATTGTTCATGTGGCGGGAGTGGTAACAAAAGAGGCCTTTGTCCTCCTCGGGCAACCGGTGAATACGAACTCCAGAGGAACGTTGACGCGGCGTTCGGTTGCGTCAGCCGAGCGCTGCGTCATTGTTATTTGTTGTCTCCATTCATGTAGTTCGAGAGTTAGCCGCTTGGGCGACACGGTCTGATCTCCTCCCCAATATTCTATCTGAGAAGTTCTGCGCAGCGGTGAGCAAGCCACAAACACAAGAAGAAAAAAAATATTTTTTTTTTACAAATTAATACTAAAAAAAGAGACGTTCGTGAGTAAAACAACACAAAACAAACAAACGAACCCGGGAAAGAACGGAATCATTTTTCTCCCCGCCAGATGTTTTCGCGTTACATTTTCGCCCCTGTACTTCTAATAACACCCCACAACTTTTGAGATGGAATCAATACCTGCTGGTTCGTTCGTTTGCCTTTGTTTGCCTTTGTATACATATATATATATCTATATACATATATATATATATATATATATATATATATATATATATATATATATATATATATATATATATATATATATATGTATATATATATAGGTTTCTTTGAAAATTATCAGATTTGTTTAAAAAAGGTCGTAAAACTTACACTAATACCTTTTGTACAGATGAATTATGCGGCCGGGAGGGCATAGTATTGAGGGCTAATCGTACCGATCAGTCGGCTAATTAAATAAAATTTGTTAATCAACTTTTTAATTAATAAAAATAGACATCCCGGGCAGCACGCCAGAGAAATGCCCAACTTCGCCAAACGTCTGACAAACGTAAGGATCCAACTTTAGCCCAGTTAGGTTTTGCTCCATGGTGTTAATACGTGCCAAAGTACGTTGCCTAACTGTAGCCCTAGTTGGGGGATACTCGAACATTCTAAAGTTTGGCTTTCCTCTGGTCCACTACAGGAGTGCCGAAGTAAGTGTCAAACTGGAGCCATAACTGCCAAAGCAACACCTAATTTGGGTATTTTTTACATGCCAAAGTTCGGCTTTTCTCTGGTCCACCACAGGAGTGCCGAAGTAAGTGCCATACTGGAGCCATAACTGCCAAAGCAACGCCTAATTTGGATATTTCGGATATGCCAAAGTTTGGTTTTTCTCTGGTCCGCCACAGTTGTGCCAAAGTAAGTGCCAGATTTTAGCCATAACTGCCGACATAAATCCTAATTTGGGGATTCAGGGCATGGTAAAGTTTGGCTCCTCTCTGGCTAGCCACTGGAATGCCAAAAGTGCCAAAGAAAGCCCAGAAGCCTGCCGAAATTTGGAATTTCTCTGGTGTGCCACAGAAATGCTCTTTCACGCGCTCAAAAAAAAAATTAAATTAAATAACCGTTGAAAATACGATGGTCAGATCTCTTCATCACCGTTCCCAAGCAGCACGGCAAAATTTGGCAGTGTAGTGCCAGTACCGGCTGAAAGTCGGTTCTAATATCGCTCAAGCGTCTAGTTTTGCACCATCGTTCGATATCCGGCAGGTATTGCCGTAGAGTCGTTTAGCACCGGTCTAGTGTTCGCACAATATTGTGCGAATACTCTACGTTGCGTCTGCTCCGTATTCGCAGGACGTCGTGCAAGTCTGTGTTGTACAGAACGTTGCATATCATTTGTCTCATATGAATAACATGCATGGACGAACAAACTTTTTTTGAACGCTCCCAGAAGTTTATTAAATCACTATCATTAGCCACAGCTTATTCTCTACATATTTACAAAGGTTATACGTCTCTGTAAAATGAAAAGCAAATTGTAAAATATAATTAACACTGATTTCATGCCAAGCAAAACTCATAAATTAAAACACAAAAAACCACGAATATTGAGAGGAAAGTAGAACTAGTATCAGAAGCATGCTTGCAGTGTACTTACTAATAAAAGCGATATTATGTAATCCTTGATAGATGCAGAGTCCGACTTGGCCAGCCCAAAAAACACAGTAGAGCAAGGAGGTTTCGCACATTCAACTGAAGTCACGTCCTCGGCGAGAAGCAGTTTTTCTCGAAGTGCGTCCAACAAACACAGCACAAGAATTTCCTGGTCTCCGGCGAAAAAAATGGCTATTACCAAAAAATTGTCGTGGACGTATTCTGGCCGTTAAGGGCGAAACAGATGCACGATGAAACCGTCCAATCCGACGTCCGATCAGGCAATACGACGTCGGACGCGGTTTGTTTGGTCGCGTCGCAACGTCGGAACGGCTTTGCGGCATGTGACCTACTGTCCAGAGGTGGTTGCGGTGGTCGGACGGCCGCAGCCAATGACGACGCTGGTAGCGGGAACGTCATGAGGACGTCACGTTTTGGGAAGGAGGTATTCAGGAGCAAGAATCCGGTTGCGAGTCGCTCTTCCTTTTCTTGGCATTTCTGGGGAGAGCAGGAGAGCCCTTGCACAGCTTTATTCAACGCTCGAAATTTGAGAGGGAACACGTGTATGTACGTTCCACTGCATTGCCAGAAGGGAGATCGTAGGAAGTCAGGCAACAGGCACTGGTCACGGAACTGGGCGGAGTCTATCGGAACCGTCGGATCGGCGCGTCGCAAGCAACCAAAAAGCACGGCCGCGTCTGCAACGCACGAAAGCAACAGAACAGTGAAGAGCGTATCTCGGAAACCGGACCTACATGGCCCGCCTATTTTTATAACTTGGGAAAAGGCGAAAACAACAGCCCCAGAGATCCCATCAGCGCGACAAAAAGGTTCGCTCGTCAAATTTTTTTCCAAGGCCTTTTGTACTACGCGTCTTACGGAGTGAGGTCACGCCTTTCGCTCCACCCTTCTGATTTGCTTAATGCGGCCGTTGCGCTCGCTGACAGCCACACAAAGACACAAAAGCAGGTGGGGAGGCTTAGCTAAAGGCGAGGTCCAAGGGGAACGAACAATGCAGCTAAGTTCCCTCTGCATTTTTGACTGAAAGTGAAGACATTCCATGCCTCGTACCCGAGGCTTGGAATGTCACATTTGGTGAAGACATTCCATGACTCGTACCCAACCCTGATATATCTATATACACTTTATAAATTAGACACGTTAATGTTTGTGTGGTTGAAGTCACATTCAATGTGACATCAAACACCCAATCCGGCCCTTTTTCTGCGACCCCTCAATCTCCTTCGTATCTCAATCGGTTATAGAGTTTCAAGAATGACCATGCACTTCACATTCTACTCCTAGAACAGACCACAGCATTTAAAAAAAAAACTAGTATCTAATAAAACTGTACACTTTAATGTTATATGGCTCATACCGCACCTTTTGCGTATTCGCTCTTTCTGGCTTGAGTTAAAACGGGGTGGCGCCAATGTGCACATAGCCCCCCACCACTTCCGGTCCTGAACTACACGGAGAGTTTCGCAGTATTTGCGAAGTCAAATATACACGCAACCTTCTGGAAATGGCCACTTCATTGTCAGGCTTAATTTACTCTTATGATAAAAGAATGATGTGTGAAAAATTAGGAAATATCTGTGAACCGGAAGATTGCCGTGGGTACCCAACGGACAGCGCCACTCAGTTTGTAGTAAACAACAGAAAGGGTGAGTAGGATATGGCTCCGCGTAAATACCGATAAACCCCGAAAGGTTACCCCTGAGTCCGTTGTTCGAATTCGGAGAAAACCCAAAGCCCCGAATCGGAGCTGTTCTTGAATATACTGAAACAGCTTTTTATCTACGGCTTTATTTTATGTTGATCCGAACTCCGAAACACAACCTCCAGTCGACTTTTCCTCTTGGCAATGGGGAAGAGGGAACTACATTTTTTTTTTCTTATCTGCCGCGAGACGTTTTCCATGTATTTGGGGCACGCTTATGTTAATTGTTAGGTTGGGGAATCCCATGCCCGTTTTCTGTTTGGCCCGTAATGTGTCGATTTTATTGGTCCGACGTCGAAAACTTGTATTCAAAAACGCTAAATATGTATAAAAAAATTAACTAAAAAAAACACCACCAATTTGAAGAATTATATACGCGGGAAAACACGGAAGGCAAGCCTATAGAATACAAAACGCTTTTCGTTCACAGGTTACATATATATGCAGGTATTGCAGCCATTCTGATATTACAATACCAACAACTAATATAAAGCTTATTTCATTTCTTTTTGCTCATATTCTAGGTATTGCAGTCTGGGTACTACAGCGATGGTTCTCCATCTTTAATATTGCGCAAGCTGCCAGCATCCTTTCCTGGATTGGCATGATGGCCTCGGCGTTTGCACCGGACATGCCATGGATGACAGTTACATTCGGTGTTATTCACGGTGATTATCTTAATTATACAAGGTGCAAACACAGGGTGACCAGACGCGCCGTTTTGGCCTGCGGAGCTGTTAAGGGTTATTTTCCCCAGTATCGAGTATGTGAGCAAACAAATCTCGACACAAAACTCTGAACAGCTACCGCCACCTATTAACGACGGCGGCAACCAGAGACCCGGCTTGCCGGTTGCCTGGTTGCCGCGTCAACTCATAGATGGCGGCAACCTTTCCAGCCTTTCCACTCTGGCTTGCCGACTTGCGGCCCGCAATTACCTCATTCCCACCATAGTACAGCTTCGCTGGTATTTTTCCTTCACCAGAGTGGATGGCTGATAGATGCTTTTTTATTTCGGATATAAAAACTCCACTATTGAAAAAAATAATGACAAAACATTATAAGATCTGGAAACTTTTAATATTATACTCCTCTCCAGCTTGCGCTTGGCCGCAGTGGATGCTACGAACCATCGAAGCTACTCCAAGGCCGTGTCAGTTTTCCCTGACCATCGAGTGAAGGCGCCGTGACGCGCGGAAAGCGTGGTCACGTGCAACGCTCAAGAGCTGAATTGGCTGGGGCAACTCGTAGCGTCTGCTGTGGCCGGACGTAAGGAGAAACGGTCGACAGGCAACTGACATGGAGCCCCACATAAAGCGCCTAAAGAAAAAAAACTGACCTCGTTTATCGATATAATCATAATGATTAGTGGGACTAAATGGGGATGTTCTGTCCCTGCGCTAATGGCCCTATACAATGCTCTGTTTCTCGGCCTTATGCGCTACAGTCTTCCTGTTATGCATAATGTATCCCGGTCTCTTCTTAAAGAATTAGAAAGTTCCCAAGCACAAGCTCTTCGAGCTTGCTTAGGACTGCCGAAATGCACATCGAATGTGGGAACTCTGGCTGAAGCACGAGCAGTTTCGCCCGCCATTTTAAGGACACAGGAAACGTTGCTAGCTGATCTTCGTCAAAAAACTCGAATACATAAACATCATCTAGTAAATATCTCAACAGAGAGACCATCCTCAGGATTTGCCCAAGTAATCACGCTTTTGGAGGATTATATTCCCAGATCATTTGAAGCGGCTGCAATTCCAAGATATCCACCGTGGAAGTACCCCCACTTAGAAATCAGAACAAGTATCCCAGGGATCACTTCGAAAACAAAGATGCCTGCGCCTGTGATCACCCAGATTGCTCTTGAATACATCAATAAATCATACAACTCATTCCACCACATCTACACTGAATGCTCTACAATGACGTCATCATCGGCTCTGGGAGTCTACATTCCTTCTATGAGAACATCCATAAAAGCAAAGCTGAGCCACGTCACCTCATCAACGGCGACAGAGCTCGCGGCGATTCGAGAAGCAGTGACACAAGCGGGAACAGAAAAACCTAAATTTTGGGCAATATTTGTTGACTCGAAGCCCGCTCTCTACACCCTCGAAGCTACTCCAAGGCCGTGTCAGTTTCCCGTGACCATCGAGTGAAGGCGCCGTGACGCGCGGAAAGCGTGGTCACGTGCAACGCTCGAAGAGCTGAATTGGCTGGGGCAACTCGTAGCGTCTGCTGTGGCCGGACGTAAAGAGAAACGGTACATAGTTTCGGTAAAGTGCCGCATCTAAGGTAGCCCAAATGCCTAGTTCGCACTTGCGAAAAACACTCGTGTCGTAAACCAAATTAACTCGAAGTAAAACTCCCGCTGTTCACATCTGTTACCGCCCGCCTTGTTTGCGCGGTTGCGGTCTCTCGTGTATGCAACACTGAAGCGGTATGCTTCAAGTGTTCGCACGTCAATTAAAAAAAAAAAAAAATTGTGCCGGAGCACCACCGACTGTCTTTTCGTAGCTTGCTTCAATTGCTAAATAAATGACACGTTCTAAAACGAACGACACTCTCCGAGTTTTAGTTCGCCTCAGCTCTCACTGCAGTTCAAAACAAAGGCTTGTACCAGAAGTACTCTGTACAAGGGCTTGAAACGATGCGAATGCCCCCCCCTTCCCCCCTCCCCCCCCTCCCCCTCCAGGTCCCCTCGCTCCGTAGGACCCGTAATACAAAAACGCTTGGACGAAACTTTGTCACGTGATTCTCTCTGTCGCGCTGATGGGATCTCTGGGGCTGTTGTTTGCGCCGTTTGTCAAGTTATAGAAATATTTAGAAAGTGGAGACACATAAGGGACGATACAGACAGGACAATCTTTCAACTTCAACAACATTTATTTTCGGCTTCAAGCTCAAAGCCCGCCCGCTCCGCGGGAGTACGGGAAAGGGAAATCTTGGGGGAAGGAGAGGAAGTGGAGGGAGTGAGGAGGTTGCCAAACGAGGAAGGGAGAGGAGGGAAGGGGGTTCGACTGGAGGTGCGGGATAACGGAATGAAACGAATGGCCGCTTCTGCCGGTGACCTTGTCGCCTTGCCTATTCTGTCAGTGTTCGGCTTCCATTGTGGGCCTCAGCAGGATAATCTCCTTTCTTGAGAGCGAAATTAAGGGGGTGCTTATGTTTTGCGGGCTTGTCGCCATCCGATAGGCCTCAATTATTTCTCTCCCGACTCGCTCGCAGTGGCCTAACATGGCTGTCGTGCCGGCGAAATCAGGAGCGCAGCCGGGACATTTTCTCCCGAGAATGACGATCGGGTGCTGAGAATCCGAAGCTGCTCTTTCGGCGTCTATTTGATGATCTCGGAGTCGGTCGTTGAGGCATCGCCCCGTTTGCCCGATGTGCCTGACTCCGCAGGACAGGGAGATCGCGTACGCTTTCTCCTTCTTGCAGGCGGTGAACTTGCTTGCGTGTTTTTTGGTGCAGCTGGGTTGTGGGTGGTCCCTCTCCGTTGACAGCCCTACACATGTCGCCGAGTCTTAATTTGCACGAGAAAAGCACTTTTGTCTCGTATTTTGAGGCGAGAGCTTTCTTTTCGGTGAGAGGTTGTGTGGATGTATGGAATACAGGCTGGTATTCTGGTGACGGGTGAAGTCTCGGTTGTTGGCCTGGCCCGGGGGCTTCCTAGCCAATTTTTGCGAGGTAGCCAAAATGAAAACTGCAGGGCAGCCTGCCCTCCGAAGCCGTGCGCATTGTTGGCTTAGGCTGGACTCCCGTCTAAAAGCTCTCGCCTAAAAGCCCTTGCCTCAAAATACAAGAGAAAAGTGCTTTTCACGTGCAAATCGAGACTCGGCGACATGTGTAGGGCCGTCAACAGGGAGGGACCCCACAACCCAGCTGCACCAAGAAACACGCAAGCAAGTTCACCGGTCTTATGACGGAGAAAGTGTACGCGATCCCCCTGTCCTGCGGAGCCAGGTACATCGAGAAAACGGGGCAATGCCTCAACGACCAGCTCCGAGAGCATCAAATGGACGCCGAAAGAGCTCCTTCGGATTCTCAGCACCCGATCGTTATTCACGGGAGAAAATGTCCCGGCTGCGCTCCTAATTTCGCCGGCACGACAGCCATTCGAGGTCACTGCGAGCGAGTCCGGAGAGAGATAATTGAGGCCTATCGGATGGCGACAAGCCGGCAAAACATAAGCACCCCCTTAATTTCGCTCTCAAGAAAGGAGATTATCCTGCTGAGGGCCACAATGGAAGCCGAACGCTGACAGACTAGGCAAGGCGACGAGGTCACCGGCAGAACGTCAACGGATGACCGCTGAAAACCACTGAATATTACATTATTTATAGTTTTTTTTTCTAGTACCAACATTTTTGGCTGTTTTAGAGTATTAAAGAAATGTGTAACTCAAACACTGCTGAGTGCATTATTTCAATTCTAGTATAGCACTTTTCAACACCTTTGTAGGTGGCAGAAATAAAAAAAAAAACCCTCTAAAACGGAAGGTTAAGGAAATATTGGAACCTATATGCACTGGAAAACAGTGTTTTGAGATAATTAAGTTTATAGTGAACACAAAACACACAAAAAAAATGATCTGGTGAATAACAAATTGCTATTGGCACCAACACCCTCGGAATCATTTCTGCAATAACTGCCAGCTTGGTAGTCGTTGTTTAGGAGATGTCTTCGCTTTTCTGCTTATCACCTCCCTTGCCGGACCTCTTCTGTGACCTATCGTGTAGCTCGCTCCGCAAAGTATATTCGGGTGCGTTCAAATTCGCTCAGGCACGTGTGGGTGTTTCACCCAGGGTTCAATCTGAGGGACTTAAAAATATTGCCTCGAACGATGCGACCGCCATTGAACGAAAAGCTGCATTCAGTGTCGCCATTTTGTTCTAAAACGCAGGCGCTTGAAGGTACACACATGAAGAAAAAAGTGGCGAAGCGTCTCAGAATTGTCCCAGTTAAAAAAATAGCTACACAATAGTTGCCAAATATCTTTTTAATATGTAGTTCATTCCGAACATGCTTTTAGATCTTGTGTGAATATTTTTATCATTGAAAATTCATAGATAATCATGGAGCGTATCCCGAAGGGGGCTTGTCACCCGCTACTTTCTTTTGGAAAAAAGGGTTTTCAGCCTGAAATATGACTTTCTAAAAACACTTCTACAATGGAAAATGTGCAAAAAGAAAACAAAAGATTAAAATGCAAAAAAAAAGCTAGTATACTTTTTTTAAAGTTTCCTTTACCTGTGCCCTAAATGCCACCTACCTAACATACCACCTAGCTAACAATCGCCAAGTGTTGTCCACAAAGTAAAAAAAAATAAAAAAAAACATGTTCGAAAGTCGAATTGAAGTTAAAACAAAAAGGCGTTGCATAACGCTAAGATTTATCTTGAACCTAAATTGAATTTTTAGATTTATTCTTCAACATGAAATATAAAATATTCTTTTAATTTATTTTCAGGCATTGGAGTGGGAATGCTTACAATGGCTCTTGGAATCATCGTTGTTATGTTTTTTGACAAGTACAGGGGAATCGCTTGCGGAATTAAGTTCTCGGGTTATTCCCTTTCCCCCTTGGTTTTTGCGCGAATACTCGTGCTTATGAAGGAGGCGTACGAGTTTCGAGGTACTCTTCTTTTGTGCGGGGCCATCATGATGCATGCCACTCTTTTCGCTTTTCTAATAAGGAAACCATTCTGGATGACCGAAAAACCCAACCTCCCCCAGTGTCACACCATTCCTGAGAAATTGGCCGCCAGTCATGCCGGCCAAGCGCAGACCATCTCGGCATCGATCGAAACTTCGGATAGTACTCTTACAACAAAGCAAAAATGGGGCATAAGGGAATCATGGAGTTCAATTCGAAAACCCATGTTTTACGTGATTGTCATTTACTCGGCAGTGACAGACTATTCGGAGACCTCGTTTCTTTCAACCATCGTTGACTATGCCATGGACAAGGGTTCGTCTCTGAATGAAGCTCAATCTCTGGTTGTGTATTTCTCGGTTGCTCAACTTCTGGGACGAATGTTGCCACTGATATCGGACATCAGATTCCTTAGGCGAAGCGCTCTAGTTACAGTTAGTGTCATCCTCTTGGGCTGTACCTTTCTCAGCTTGCCTCACATGACTTCCTTCTCGTACCTCGTGCCTGCGTGCCTGCTGGCAGCCACGCTTATCGGATGCGTCACATCGATGGAAACGGTTCTCATGGCCGACTACCTCGGTGTCGACGCGATATCTCTGTGCTGGGTTGGCGCTGGCGTGGCGAGCCTGCCTCTCTACTTGTGCAGTTCCACGATATTAGGTAAGTCACAATGACCGTTCTTCGGGAAACATCACCCTTTAATCTAGAATTTGATCCCCGATTAAATATTATTCGTCCAATATAATTTTGCCGGCGAATACACGTTGAATTTATATAGATGTCTTAGAGAAAGCGCTTTGGTTCGAGTCCATGAAAAGACGCCTTATTTATCTTGCTTAGGTATACATTGACGCTTTTCGTGAGCTGTCGTATACGTTGCGATGTCATTTCCAATGTAACAAAAGTTCTACAATGAATGACTCATCGAAGTTCCTCTGCATGAACCTAAAACGTTTTTTTTTTCCTCTTTCCAATCTGTTTCAATCTTTTAGCAACATCTTATTTTTCTGACAAATTACCCCTGTTTAAACTCGCAATGTAAGGTTCCTCCGTTAATGAAGCTGTAATTTCACTTCCTTACGTTTCGACGTTGCGAAGCAATAATGTAAACGCGTCCGGGTTACCACTTTTCCTAAAGCTTGGGTTTAAGTTTGCTTTAATTTATAGAGAAGCAATTTTCGCTCGTTCGCTACAGTCGTTTTTTATTAATGTATACGTCATGTGCTGTGCACTTCTTGCGCGTTTGCATGCAGCTGACCAATGTAGGGGCCTGGGGACTAGCCAAGCGGCACAATTCAGCTCTTTATTGCGCAGTCCTCTACCGAAATAACCGGTATAACGTTTCACTATCTGGATGATGGAACTGAAAATTTAACTGGAATTGTTTCTGGGAAACTTATTTCCAGACAGCAAACAAAGGAATAATTCCTAAAAGCTTGAGGTTCAGAGAGTCCAGATAGATTTGCAGTTCTATAATCCAGATAGCGAAAGGTTATCTTAGGTTTGCGGTTTACGGTCTTCATCAAACATTATGAAAATGAAGTCCAATACTACCACCATTACCACCACCACCACCACCACCA
Organism: Ixodes persulcatus; assembly: GCA_013358835.2. Taxonomy (NCBI): domain Eukaryota; kingdom Metazoa; phylum Arthropoda; class Arachnida; order Ixodida; family Ixodidae; genus Ixodes; species Ixodes persulcatus. The sequence goes on along the minus strand of JABSTQ010006352.1, from coordinate 21,299 downwards.
CTACCACAACCACAACCACAACCACCATCACCATCATCACCACCGCCGCCAGCATGATGATCATGATCATCATCGTCTTCTTCTTTTTCTTCTCCTCCGTTTTCTTCTTAATATTAATATTATTATTATTATTATTAGAGGTAGTAGTACTAGAATTAATTTTATTATTAGCCTTGCCAGATCTTTAGCGCAAGACTGCTGTAAACATCGACATGTAACAATTTTTAGTTTTCATCTCGACATCCTAGACATTGTTTAGAGTATGTCCGCAATGGAGGCACCCTATAATACCTTGAAAGATTTCGTTCACTCGCAAACGTTAAAAGGGATGTAATATTATTAATTAATAAAAACAAACTCTTCATAAATATCTTTCTTTATTTCAAATTTAACTCGGAAATTAGTGCGACAGAGCGCCAGCTTTGATTTATGTACAAAGATGTTCTGTCCGAATATTTATAGGACGTAATTTCTCTTCGCAACCAAATATATCGCAGTAGCGATTATGGTAAAAACAAATTGTCAAAAAGCTGATGGATAACGTAATTTAATAAACAAAAAGCTGTAATAGGTAGGTGTATTTTTAATTTACGTTGTTTACTCACCATTTTTTTTTTCAGGGCGTTTTCGAGATTCCATGGGAAGCTTCGACAACTTCTACCGATTGCTCGCGGGGATTCAACTTTCCGTGGGTCTCATGTTTTTCCTGGTTTGTTGCTATGAAAACAGGAAAGTGTCAATACATAAATCGACATATACAGTGAACAGGTAATTCTAGACCCAGAGCGAGAGTCGTCTGAATGGTTGCCACCTGAAATCGACATCGCGCGTTGAATACCTGGCGGCAGAACACCGCCCACCTAAAAAGTGATGTTCCTAAAATGCACGTGGCAGAAATAATGCTTTATAATACTACTTTCGTCGTTGCTAGGCGATTGCTCACCTCTTTTAGAAAATAAAGAAAGAAATCTACTGGACATAAAATGTATTACTAATGCCTCTGCGACTCCGTGTCTAACTGCTTGGTCAATGTAATGTCCAAGACACGGCAGTATGACCTTGTTCAGTGGGCTTCAGGCTGGGTTGGTACAAAAGCCATGCGGGGAACCTCGAGTGCGGCGTCCAACTAAACAAAACGAACCAGTGTTAAAAGAGCTGTAGGCGCTAGGCTTACCTGCCGCACACTCTGAAAAAAGCCCGCAAGTTTACTTTCCTGCACAACACTCGGAGAGCCAGTCACCACAACATACGGAGGCAGCTCAGGGGAATGATGATGCCGAAACATATGTTTAAACCAAAAAACGCAATCTGAGTTGTGACATTAAGCAATGCAAGCGTGAAGTTTTGCATTGCTTAATGTCACAACTCAGACTGCGTTTTTTTTTTGTTGTTGTTTAGACATATGTTTTGGCATCGCCATTTGCTGAGCTGCCTCTGTGAGTTGTAGTGATTGGCTGTCCGAGTGTTGCGAGGGAAAGTAGACTCACGGGAATTGTTTAAAGCGTAGAGTGAACAAAGGTGAAACGTCGGTCGTATTTCAGGTAATCCGCAGAAAAACTCGCTGCGCTCTCGTGGTCAAACTGGACTGGCTATCGTTATTACAATCCTAACTTAAAATTCAAAGTCCTTCGCTAGTACATATTAGGGAAATGTTCCCAGTTTGTTGGTTTCCGAGTGTCATGCCAAAATATGCGTATTAAATGGGCCCTGCAATCGTCTTAAAATGCAACTCAACTTCATTTTTGATATCGAGAAAACTATGCAGCCTTCTTCAGTATCATCTAGGAAGACCTGATGTCACATATTACTATCTAATTCCATCGATATATTTAATAAACTGGCCAGCAAACTTTCAAACGATCCAAGTCGCTAAAATCTGCAAACTCTAGCGTGCGACGTGATGCGCAATCAACAGCGGAATCAATACCACGGAGGTTTAGCAGACAACATTGAGCCACTACGTCAACGGCATGTCTACGTTATTTTCACGTTTTGTTTGGTCTTAATTCTCAGAGGGAAAATGAATGATGACGTCATGAGTTTCTCCTCCCGGTGGTGGCTCAACGGTGTCCACCTGATCGCCGTAACCCGGATGCGCTAGTTTGCGCTGCCCTGCGCGCCTCTCGGAGCCGAGAGCAGGGAACTGGGAGCAGTCTGTTTCGTCCCACCGCTCTTGTGGTTTGAGAGCAACGTTTTGTTTACGGTACGGGCGCGGGCCGCATCTGCGATGCCTAGCTGCGATGCCTGGCGAAAGATTCGTCTTCTTGAACTACCAGTTGACCAGCCCGGGAGTTGTCCTTTACACATTTCCACACGACAGTGCGCCTCTGAATGTATCAATGGACATCCCGTGCCGGTGGAACTCCGGGAAGCCGCTGTCGCCAAGTCGCAGAACAGTGGTCTGTTCCGATGGCTTGTGCTCATGTCACGAACTAATTTGCTGTTACCAGCTAAATAGCGAAACGTGCGTGAAAAGATCAGTTCTGCTGTGAAACTAAATGGATGTGCACAGGAGCATGCTTATCACGGCATTCGTTATTTTCGCTGACTATTTTTCTATTCACAACAAACGTGTAGTCTGCCGTACAGCTTCATAAAGGTACACAATTCAGGCTACTAAAGCAGAAAGCAGGAGACACATTCACGATCAAACGACCACCACGTCAGTCGCACTACGTGCCGGCGTTTCCCAGTGTACGAGGATATATGTCTCGAGCCTGTAGAAACCAGGCGCTACGACTCAGCTATTTTCGATAAAATGAATGTGAAGTTGGACCTTTATGTGCCAGACCTACGAAGGGAATCTCGCAGGTGCAAGCGGAGGCCTGATGATTAATTTGGACCACCTGATGATCTTGTGACGTGTTACCGAGATCTCGGTTACACGGCGTCTTCGCGGCAATAAGCCTGCTCCAAATTGTGGGCACCTCCGTCGAGATTCCAACCCGGAGCACTAGCTGGGGCCGCAGTGGTGCAGACGTCGTTGGATGTTGTAGCAAACTACATTGACCAAAACTACGGAGCAGACGACACTTGCGCTTTGCTCTATGTTCGCCCGCCGTCGCATGGAGGATCACGTGACCATTCGGATCAAGTGGGTCGACGTGACGTGGACATGACTGTGACGACACGAGATCAATGTTGCCTGTGGCAACCGAAGTTTCGGTTTCGGTATCTGCTGATGTTTAAACTAAGAGTACAGAAATAATATTCTACATTTCGCAAATCTAAAGATGTAGGGCTGTTTAGTAGTGCTTTGGAAAATGAAATAGCATGTACGCCTAAAATATTTGAAATTGAGCGAAGTTGCCCTTTAAGCGTCTACCTTTTTTGCGGTTTACGTTTCTTGTGGTTCGGACAACCCAGCGGGCACGGAGACAGCAACTAAATATCAGTGCGTCATATTTTACCCGAACGACGCGGAAACCTCCTCCTCCTACGGGACCGCCCCGTGGTGTCGAACGCGCGCGGCATGAGACGAAATTGTGACGTTGTTGTTCCTGGGCATCCAAGGAGAGAGAGCTGCCCCGTTCCCGGGCAGCTCTGTGCCCTCGGCCTCACCTTCTTTCCCTTCTTCCGCTCCCTCCCCACATACCTCAGTCACCGCGGCAGGAAGAATTCTCCGGCGCGAGAAAAAGGAGGACCTAGTAACAAGGACGCAATCAAGGGAATTATTTTTTGCTTGTTTTCGTAATTTTAATATGCCTGTAACGTTTAAAATGCGAATTTCGAGAAAAAAAAAGTTCACTAAGTTGCTACGTTCAGTGCGCTCAGGTTCGGTGCAAACTACAAAAAACAGTAAAGAAGTCGTTGCATGACCCCTTTAAGGTGGAAGGAGCAACAGAACGTAAGCTCCTTTCAAAGGCCAAGGCGTTGTTTAGCTTAATTGTTACAAAGTGGGTACCGCCATTTTATCGAACACTGTTTCATCCAAGCCGTTTTATCGAAGCCGTCTCATCGAACACCGCCTTGTTGAGCAGTAGAAATTTTGGATTTAGAAAGGATATCGGTGTTATAATAACAATAATAATTTATTAACTTTCTTTTAGTGCGGAGTGGGGAACTATACACTCTGCGCGACTAGAGTTCCTGTATAGGCTCCGTACGAGAGTCAGAGTTCCGCGCTCATCGCCGTAGCGCCGGCTTTCCTGCACGGCGTTTAGAGTTTCCACTTCACGTGACTGAATTCGGCGAATAGCGGCGCCGCGCGTTCGAGGCGAGCGGCGCGCTCAAAAGCAGGGGAACGTACGCCGGTGCGCGCGCAACGTCTACTTTCCTGCATGAAATTCGGGTCTGCTCCTACCTGGTCGGACCTCGGCGAATAGCGGCGCGGCGGCACGTGGAAAACAGACACGCAACTCTGGTTCCCGCGGGAAGCTTATACAGGAGCTCTACGTGCGAGGGGACCGGCGCGCCGACGCGCGGCCGTTACCGAAGCTAGGCAGTGAGAACCCCGCACACTTAAAATTTTAACACCCTTATTGGTGTAAATGCCTCGTCTTATGGGAAGCGCCATTATTCGTGTAAGAAAACACCCTCGAAAAGGGGTGTTATTTCCAACACCCTACAAAACGAGGGTCATTTTCTAACACCCTAGAAAAGGGGTGTGATTTTCAAACACCTACGAAAACGGGTGTGATTTTCCAGCACCCACTGTCGGTCACGTATCGGAGAGATGTCGGAAATGCACGTGATCAGTGTTGCGGAGTTGCCACTCCGGAGTTGGAATGATTCCGGAATCATTCCGTATTTTCGCGACCCCGGAATGGAATGGAATGGAATGGCGGCAACGTTGAGGGGAATGGAATGGGAATGGAATTAGATGCCTTTTGCCTGGAATAGAATGGGAATGGAATGGGCCCGGTTCTTTTTTTTTTCTTTTTGTGTGTGTGTTAACGGTCAGCTAAATCGAGCCAGTCAGCGAGTCAGTTGCTCAGAAATAAAGTGAGCGGGAAACTGCTTGCCCGAGTGGAGCCCTATCAGACTTATACGCAAAAAAGTCCAATACAAAAAACAAGCGTCAAAGCAAGGAGCAGAGGGGGGATGGGTTGGGGCGGGGGGGGGGGGGGGTGGCGCTGGTGCCTTTCACGGACGCACAGGTGTCGGGCTTCACTGGTGGTACACGAGAGCGAAACAAGAAACCAAGCACCAAGCAAAAGAAACGAAAGAAGCGGCAAAGAAAGAAACCAACATGCACGGCTCCTCATCTTCCTTCTTGTCTTGCTTTTTTTTTGCGACGGCATGGGTAATGCACGCGCGCAGACTGAGATCTGGTAGCGGGGGCGACTTATAACTCGCAGAGCTCGGATAACTCGTTGACTCGCACGCCGCCGAAAAATGATCAGTTACTGTTTTCTTATAGTTCGAGGTGCGTTGTTTAGCAAGCGGCCAACCCTGCTGCCTTTCACGTTCACGCGCACTCCTTTGAAGTGCGAACTGTGGGTTTGCTTCGGCAATAAAACAAAGCGTGATACACTTCTCTCTTCTCCTCTTGCGCTTTGCTCCAACGCTCGTTTTTTATACTGCATTTTTGCTTGTAAGCCCGTATTTTACTTGGTCTTTGTTCCTGTGCTTCTTTTCTGTGTTACATGTTTTACATTCAAGTGGGTTTGGGGCATAGCCTCCTCTATACTCATATGTCAGTATAGAGGAGGCTATGGTTAGGGTTACAAGCAAGCTAGCGGATTCCCGCTCATTTCCTCTTACTTTAGTCTCTGCATACTTTGTTTCGCCTTGTGATGGACCGTTGCGGACACTACGAGTCACCCCAGGCAATCCTGCACCGTGAGCGGGACTACACGCACGACGGGTTGCTGCACGCGTACACGATTCACTCTACTCCCCCCCCCCCCCCCCCTAATTTCACTTCAGCGCCTACAACAAGAACTTTTCAGGGTCATGCGACACTCAGAAGGCACTGGATTGGTTTCGATGGCTCTCTTGCTGTCTGTTCGTGAGATGAAGTAGACTATCGTCACCTCTGTCGTCGCGTGACTGAAGTGACTAGACCTGCAGAAAGACAGTCCCGCGCCAGACGAGGCGCTACCGTTGCTGCCACTGAAAGGGAGTGCTGGGTGCTAGCTACTGCTGAGGTTTTGGCCTCTGCGCCCTTTGTAACCTTGCATGAGAGTAATTGCTTTGTATAGGCTCATGTCCGAATAATTAGCAAGATGATTAACAAATGAGAGGTAATAAACCGATAACGTCAGTATAATGAACGAACCACATTGCCCAAGCGTATATTTTAGCCCAGCAGACGCTCTATTGATCGCCTAGAAAACACATAAAAAATTGAATTGAATATGATGATAAATATCGAGATTCGTAAAGCAATTGTGAACTTATGCGTTTTAAAACAGGTTTTGTGACATTGTCTATACGGTCCCTCGTTCTGCGCCGTAGAGGCTGCACTTTGTTAGAGGGTGTGCTCTTGCCGCTGTGCATGGAGTCACTGCCAGCGGCGTACTAGCCGTGTTGCTGTGAAGGTATTTGAAGAATATAGCAGTATAGCTTATTTCTGCGCCACGCACTAACTGGATATGTTTATGGTCTTATCAAACAAACACGGTAGCCGCGTACGTACTTATAATAAAATGCAAAAAGTGTAGAAAAAAATGAGTGGATTTAAATATTGCTGTTTGTTACGGGCCACGTGGTCGCGAGAGCGATGTTTTAAACAAGCATACATATAAAGGGGTCTTTCTAGATGTTTGCAGTGCAATGTAAATTAACACGTTGTGCCACCAGCGCTCCGCTTAGGAAAATCAGTGCCTTTTTGAAGCATTTGGATTCTTTTTTTTGCAATTTTTTATGCGTTTAATAATCTCAGCTTTATGCTGCTTAAGTTGGCAACACATTCTAGCTGTCAAGTGGCAAATATTTTGTTTAGGAATTGAAGGAATGGAATGGAACGATTCAGCCATTCAAAAGAGTGGGAATGGACTTAGTGTACCCATTCCTAGGAGTTTAAAAAAAATGAATTATCGAAAACCCTAATCCCCCGGAATGGAATTGGAATGGAATGAGGGTACCCATACTGCAACACTCTCTATCCTCCGGTATTCGCCTATCCGCTCGTTTTCATTCGGCAATATCGGCCTTATTGGCTTTTCATGCACACATGGCGCGCCTCACACGCATACATGAACAGACGGAATTGTTTTCGATCTCTCACAGAAGTTTATTAACCCACTATCGTTACACACTACTTGTTCTCGACATATTTTCAAAAGTGATACTTCTCTGTGAAACGGAAAGGATATTAGTACATAGAATTACACTATTTTCATGCCAAGCAAAATTCATAAATCAAGCACGAAGGACTGTGGAGTTTAGAGTGTTTTAGTAGATCGTGCCGATGACTCCTAAAACTATACCAAATACTCCGCCACCGCCTATACACATACATTTTATCAATATCGGGGGTATCAAATGTATCAGAACCATATACCAAAACTCTCCAGAGACGGATGCAGGACTACTATCAGAAGCATGCTTGCCATGCATTTAGCATTAAACAGCGATATCATGTAAACTGTGATTGATGCATAATCCAGCTTGGCAGCACAGGCCAACGCAGACACTTAAAACAAAAGTTTCACTGTCGCCAATGAGCAGTTTTTTGTCGAATCGGGTCCAACAAACACAGCACAATATTTGCATAATCTCCGACAAAGAGAGTGGCCATTACCGATAAGTTGGCATGGACGTCTTCCGGCCTTTCACGACGAAAAACCATGTCCGCGACTACAACGCACGAAAACCAGAACAGTGAAGAGCGCATTTCGAAAACCGTGGATTTACGTGGCCCCCTATTCATCACCACAACTTCGCGTATGGAAGAGTACGGCCCCAGTGAGCCCATAAACACGTCACAGCGAGTCACGTGACAAATTTTCGTCCAAGCGTTTTTGTCCTACGGAAAGCGGTCACGTGTTTCGCTCCATCCTTCTGATTTGCTTGATGGGGTTGTCCCGCTGGCTCACTGCAACACGAATACTCAAAAGAAGGAGCACTCTAAGAAAAAAGGGAGGAAAGAAATAACAACGGCGTGTCTTCCTCCCTTCTACTGACGCGTCCCCAAGTGGACACGAGAAGAAGGGAGAAACAAGACGCTTTTCTCCTTCTCCATGCAAACTGAAGAAAGTTTCCGCCCTCCATCCTCATCCTCTTTTGGTTTCGTTTTCTAGCACGTCGCGCGGATTGTTTAATAAATGTTGTAGAGTTGATTGAGCTTTAGTGGCAGCGAAGGTCGCCTGCGATCCAGCCTCAAAGTCAAAGCATGCAGAACATTTCGGTTGCATTGACGTTTTTACCACTAATTTCATCAAAGGAGCAAACGAAGCCGTTAGAAACAGCGAAATTCCGGAGCAGCGCCAGCAGCGCTACGTACACTGGGCTAAGATGGCCGCCTCCAGTTGCGGAAAGATGTTTCAACTTTGACGACGTTACGTTACGGAAACCGCGGAAACTGTGACCAAGACAGACAGGTTTGGCTGACGGGTGCCTGGGTGCCTTTTGTGCTGAGTTCGGTTCTGTTTTCCGATGCCGAGTGCCAACCGGCAATCAATGTGGTTCTGTATTTCTGCGTGTCACCAACATATATATTTATTTATTTATTTCAAATACCCTCAAGGTAAGTACATTGAAGAGGGGAGAGAGAGCTGTAAAGGTATTAGCTATAAAGTGCACATATTAGTAATAGCATTTTCAAACATAACAATATCAGTGATGTTAGCAATCGAGGTGGGAAGGTGGTTTCAGTCTATAGATGTTTGTGGCATAAAAGAATATTGAAATAATTATGTTTTAAATTATGGAATACCAGCCTTATGATTATGATCAATGCGAGCAGATATGTAGAATGGTGGAGTAATTAGTTTATGACGAAGGGTAGGTAACATTTCGATGAAATATTTTATGAAAAAGACACAAACGAGAATTTTTTCGGCTGTGAGTTAGTAACGGCAGACCTAAAGTATTTTTCATGGTAGTAAAGCTGGCAGTGCGATGATAGTTTGTCAATATGAAACGAGCTGAACGGTTTTGAATGAATTCAATAAGCAATTCGTGACGAGTGAGCGGGGTCCCACACAGCAGCAGCATATTCTAATTTTGGACGGATTAGGTTTTGTACATGGTTAGTTTTAAAAAAGACGAAGCGAGAAAGAAATTTCGTTTTTAAGTATCCTAACATGCGGTTAGCACTGTTAATTACGTATTCAATATGAATCTTACAAGAAATGTCACAAGTTATATGAACAACAAGATAGTTGTAGACAGACACTGAAGCGAGGGGATTACTGTACTGATGATAAGTATGACACACCGATATAGCACGTGACACTCTCATCGATTTGCACTTGTTAGTGTTTAGTTCCATTAGCCACTGGTTACACCCCAGTGATATACGATTAAGGTCAGATTGTAGAAGAATAGTGTCAGATCTGTCAGTTTTTTTCCGGTATATTACGCAATCGTCAGCAAAGAGGAAAATAGAAGACGACAAGTTCTGCACCAAATCATTAATCTAAATAAGAAAGAGGAGCGGACCAAGCACTGATCCCTGTGGGGCGCCCGAGGTCACTGGAACAGTACACGATTTTGTATCACTAGCTGTAACAAAATGTATGCGGCTAGTTAAAAAGGCATGAATCCAACTTATTATACAGGGGTAAATGTTAAGTGATTGTAGTTTATGAAGGAGGTTGTGGGAAACTTCGTCAAAGGCTTTTAAGCAATCCAAGAAAGCCATCAGTTTCGTAATTATTATAAGAGAAGGGTCATTCCACGTAAAACGTCCCAGACGTTGCGCTCGACCACCTCAGATTTAAAAAAAAAAAATTCATGGGCTTCGGCCACAATGTCCGTAGCCGTACCCTAAAATAGTTTTGACGAAAAAAAATTGGTGATGACGTGAGCGCGATTTTAATTTTTGAAAACAGCTTGAAACTAGGCATCACTCAATAATTTACGAAAAATCAGCTTTTTTATGAAACACCCAACGATATTTTTTCTTACATTTGCACGGTTGTCGACTTACAATGTGGTTGGGTTTGTGCTGTTTTGTTTAATTTAAATATTGTTTTCAAAATACATACTTTTATTCAAAAATAAGCATTTTGTCATTTTATTAAAATTATATAATTGCTCCCGGGACCTAATATAACTTTTTACTGGCTGCCCTTCAGGCATATAACCTATAAAAATATTTTAAACCGCTCAATTAAACATCTTGCAGTAAAAAAAAAAAAAAAAAAATCCGGAGTTTGCCAAAAAGTGCGTTTTGACGCATAAACAGCCGTTTATTCCACCCTGAGGTGGTGCAAGTAAAAATACAAAATATGGTGGGTTTGGAAGAAGGATTGATCGTCTTTTGATTCTGAAAGTATAATCAGAGTAATTTTTGTTTAAAGCGAGAACACAATTTTTGAAGTTGAACTCTCGCACCACTACCCGGCGTCGCTTCTTAACGTCTCTTCGCCGCACAGCACGCCACCTGCGACGATAGCCGAAGCGATTAGGTCAAAAGAAACAACGGAGTTTGCTGCCCGCTTCCCCTCGTCCCTCTTTTCTGGCTGTAAGGGAAGAAACGGCGGGTATCGTGTACTAATCGGAGGTGCCGCCAGTGCGTCGCCATAGCAGCCCCGCTGTGCCCTTTGTACCCGAGGGCGGCTCCTCACACTCCGAAACGCGATGCCTAATCGACGGGCGGCATCAGCTGACGTGGACGTCTGAAACACGATAATATCGCCGCGAAATCTAGCCGTCACGCACGCTGCGGTGAAAAGCGGAACTATGATCCGGTTCGCGCTCAGTTGGAGCGCAGTGATGGCTACAGGCGCGTGATCAAAGCTCTGAAACGCGCGGATTCAGTATGTTAACTCGGACGCTTGAAGCATCGTCACGAGCCAAGATTGCGCTTCTAGCATTATTTTCGGTCCATATTGTCAGTGCGGGAATCTTTACATGACCCATCGGAAATAATGAATAAACAAAGGCACGTGTCCGCACTATTGACAATGGGTATCGAGACTTATTCCTTGCCTTTTGAGGAACCCGCTTCTGCGCTAGTAAGCTAAGAAAGTGCTGACAAGCGAGAAGTTGGCTTTTGAACGACCGTTTGAGATCGGAAATCTGTCGAAGAAAGAACTTCATTTTTCGTCGAGTACGTTGTACGGTGGTGTAACGATGGATGAAGCTGGTCCCTCTGGAGCAAGAAGTCAATCTACGGTTCCTGTGGATGCTGATCCGGGCACGTAGGAAAGCTGGCTTTATTTTGTACAATACAATGATAGTTGTGTCGTGTTTACTCGTGTCTACCCTGTCACAGTATCTGTATAGTTGCGGCCGCTCAATTCATGACTTTTTCAAACCAAATCGACTAGCTATTTGTTTTAAAGCTGGCCGTTCGTCGTACATGAAGTATGTGTTACGTTAGACATGTATAAGCCCAAGCAGTAGGAAAGGATGCGTTGGCTTATATTAAATACACATGGTTCGCCTTATACCTGTCACAAACCAATTAGCGTTATAAAAGTTCAGAGCCGAATTGCGTTTTGCGTACAAGGCTAGCTTCTGCACGAAAGGCGCATATGTGCCCGACTTGTCATTTATGCGCAGCAGGCAGATATGGCTCACATAAATGAAGGAGCAGTCATGTTCCATTCAAATTTCTTATTCATTGCAGAAGCCGAACTTCCGGCGTGCTCCCTTGGTGCAAGGGGTTGCCATGTGACCACACAGACCAAGACGTGGTCCCTCATCAACGCTCAAGACCTGACGCACACGGGTCGGCGGCTCCTTTCACTCCCTTCTGGGCGCCCACAAGGTGACATCCGTACAGTGTGTTCACATCATTATCAAGTATACCTTAAAAAGTGCATATCGCTGTTTGCATCCAAGTGGTGTTCTAACCCTTTCTATGAACACGTCAAAAATCGCCGTGGATCAGCTGTCATTACAATAGCCTTGGCAGATGCGCACCACAATTTAAACCTTATTCCTGGAAACCGACTTTGTCAAGCATGCCGGGAAATTGTTTCGAATTGAAGAAGAGACCTACTTTTCAAGCACCACCACCACCTCTGGCTCGCGATGCCCCATCTGAGCAAGATGACTCCGATGTAGCACTTGAGAGCGTCAACGAGGCCCTCGCAGCCGTTGGAGAGAGCCCTCTCCAACGAAAACGAGGGCGAACAAGCCGCGAGACATGCACCCAAAAGAAGATTAAAAAACTTAAAATCTCTGCCGAAAGAAGAATTTATACATCTTTGGGTGTACAGCAGAAACAAACTTCTCAGCGAAACCAGGATAGAGATTTTGTTTTGAGTGACTACGTGTCACTCATGCAAGATGTAAAAAACAAGTTTGACCTGGAGAAAAATAGAGAAAAAATAACAACTTCTAACATTGGCCCCACCCTCTTGGTCTCGCGAAAAGATTATGAACTTCTTTGGCGCCTCGGAACAACAAGCGCGTCAAGCCGTAAAGGTCAGGTCAGAATCAGGAATATTGGGCACCGTGCCAAAAAGAAGAGGCCGCCCGGTCAGCGAAGAAGTCAAGGCCTCCATCATGGAGTTCTATCAGGACGACGCTGTCTCGTACTGCCTACCGGGAAAAAAGAACGTGCTACGTGGTCGCCAAAAGCGTCTGTTGTTGCTCAACTTGAAAGAAATGCACGAGGAATAAAAAGAAAGCTGCGATTTCAGGTGCGCCTTTTCAACATTCGCAAGTCTGCGGCCTTCACATTGTGCCCTAGCAGGGGGGAGCGACACTCACACAGTTTGCGTGTGCATGCAATACCAAAAGTTTAAGCTCATGCTTCATGCTACAGGATTAGACGAAAGCACCGAAGAACTTCTATCCACTACAGTATGTGACCTACACAATGAAGAGTGCATGCTTGACAGGTGTACCAAATGCCCAAGTACCGATTTTGCTGATACTTTTCTCCGCAGCATTCCACTTCTTGACCCGGAAGAAACGGATTACGTCCATGTGAAACAGTGGGTTAGCGGGGTGCGTTGCCAACTGGAAACCATTGTTCTGACACCAGAGGAGTTCCGCGAAAAATTCTTACATATGCTGAAGGCACTGAAGGCTCACCACTTTGTGAGCAAACAACAGGCACGATACTTGCGGGAACGCAAAACAAACATAGGCAAACACGAGGCAATTGTACTCATGGACTTCGCTAAAAATTATAGTTTCATCGTGCAGGACGCCCGGCAATCCTATCACTGGGTGAATACTCAGGCATCAGTACACCCCGTTGTTATTTACTTTCGCAAACAAGAAGCCGCCACCCTAGAGATTTCTATAAAAGCATTCAGTTTTATTTCTGACTGCCTAGAACACGACACGGTGGCAGTTTCTGTATTTCAGAGTGAAGTAATTAATATATTGAAGCGAGACCTTCCGCAATTTAGAAAAATTCACTACTTTTCAGATGGTGCGTCTTCTCAGTACAAGAATAAAAAAAACTTTGCAAACCTCTGTCAACACGAAAAAGATTTCGGCATTTCCGCTGGATGGAATTTTTTCGCAACGTCCCACGGGAAGAGTGCTTGTGACGGAGTCGGGGGTACAGTGAAGCGTCTGGCAGCAAGGGCCAGTCTTCGAAGTCCCTTCGAGAACCAAATGATGATCCCCCAGCAGCTGTTTACCTGGGCCAAAAATAACATCGGGGGCATAACAATACTTTGAGTGCCGAAAGAAATGGTTAAAGAAAAACGAGCTCGACTCACTTCAAGATTTAGCTCAGCGGTCCCCGTCAAAGGGACAAGAAGTTACCATCACTTTAAGCATGCGTCACAATCTACACTACGTGCTGGACTTACGTCCTATTCAGCAACGCAAGAATTTGTCATTCCAAAGTGGATTTGAACACAAACGACGCGTGAGCCTTCAACGGCGCGCATTCGTCAACACCACATCGCCTCGTCGTTTGAGATTGCCCGTTCACGGGTCTTTTGTGCTGCCGTTTACATCTGTCCTGACGTTAACAAGAGAGAGTGATCGCGTTGTGCATGTAGGAAACAACTAGCTTACTAATGGATGCTCTGAACTGGCAGCGCTAAGCATCTCCTGACATCAAGACACAGGAATATCCCAGGAGGACATCGCCGCGTAAAACGGTCGAAATGGGAAAAGCCATAAAGCAACAAGAGTGAAAAACAGCCCCTTTTCACCAAGATGTACCCGACAACTCAAGGTCCTGCTCCCTACCTGCGTGGGCACACCGTTACACCGTCGCACGCTTCGCCGGGCTCGACGGTGCCGTGCTGTGCAGAGAAGAGGCACAAGAAACGACGCCAGGTTGCGTCATAAAAGCTCAACTTCAAAATGTTTTTTTTTTCGTATTTAGAACAAAATTATTTTAATTAAACTTTCAAGAACAAAAGACAATAAACTCTTCTGTAAAAGTCAACATGTTTCGAATTTTTCTTTCGACCACCTCAAGGCAGAAGTGACGGCTCTTTAAACGGCAGAACAAAATTTTGCACAAATTAAGTTGTTTTTTCTGCATGATATTTAGTTGTACGGCCCGAAACTTTTTTTTTTGTACAGTCTCTTCACAAGGTTGCCAATACGAATTTTTAATCACCTGCAGCAACGAGATAGTTTGTAACCAAACTATCAAAAAGGCTCAAAATTTTCATATATTACTTTTTTTTTAAATTGCTTCAACCGAATATCCATGATCCTTATTACACGACAATCAACATACCATGTGGTTTTAGGAAAAAATAGTCCACTGTTCTATAAAATTATCTTAATTTTCATCAATTAATAAATGACTCCTAGTTTCACTCCTTTTTTTTTAGTTCACACCGCCATCACCCCATGAAATTTGTTTCTCGTCAAAAATATTTTAGAGAATCACCACAAACATTATGGTGAAGAACCATTAATTTTATTTTAGGAATCGGAGGTCGCCGTGGGACCTTTGGCATGGCATGATGAAGTCCACGTCAGCTGATGCCGCCCGTCGATTAGCATGGCGTTTCGGAGTGTGAGGAGCCGCCCTCGGGAACAATGGGCACAACGGGGCTGCTATGGCGACGCCCTGGCGGCACCTCCGATTAGTACACGATACCCGCCGTTTCTTCCCTTACAGCCAGAAAAGAGGAACAAGGGGAAGCGGGCAGCAAACTCCGTTGTTTCATTGGACCTAATCGCTTCGGCTATCGTCGCAGGTGGCGTGCTGAGCGGCGAAGAGGCGTTAAGAAGCGATGCCGGGTAGTGGTGCGAGAGTTCAACTTCAAAAATTGTTTTCTCGTTTTAAACAAAACTTACTCTGATTAAACTTTCAGAATCAAAATACGATTAATCGTTCTTCCAAACCCACCATATTTTGTATTTTTACTTGGACCACCTCAGGGTGGAATAAACGGCTGTTTATGCGTCAAAACGCCCTTTATGGCAAATTCAGGATTTTTGTTTTACTGCAAGATGTTTAATTGGGCGGTTTAAAATATTTTTATAGGTTATATGCCTAGAGGACAGCCAGTAAAAAGTTATATTGGGTCCTGGAAGCAATTATATATTTTTTTTAATAAAGTGACAAAAATGTTTATTTTTCAATAAAACTATGTATTTTTTTTTTAAAATATTTAAATTAAACAAAACTGCGCAAACCCAACCACATTGTAAGTCGACAACCGTGCAAATTTAAGAAAAAAATATTGTTGGGTGTTTCATAAAAAAGCAGATTTTTTGTAAATTATTGAGGGATGCCTAGTTTCACGCTGTTTTCAAAAATTAAAATCGCGCTCACGTCATCACAAATTGTTTTTCGTCAAAACTATTTTAGGGTATGGCTACGGACATTGTGGCCGAAGCCCATGATTTTTTTTTTTTTTTAGAAATCGGAGGTGCTCGAGCGCAACGTCTGGGACGTTTCACGTGGAATAACCCAGAATTATGAAGATCATTCGTGAAGGATAGTAGTTGCGTCTCATATGAAAAATATTTTCTAAGGACATGTTGTGAACTTGTGAAGAAGCCATTAGTTTCAACATAATTTATTAACTGCGAGTAAATGACGGGTTCTAATATTTTACATGGCACACTTGTTAAAGAAATTGGTTGATAATTGAATGGGTTTTGTTTTTCGACAGATTTATGTAAAAGAACAACCTTGCCAACCACCCAATCGCTCGGGACGACGCCATAGTTAAGAGACTGGATATAAAGTTTTGAAAGAATTATTAAACAATACATATTACCATTCTTTAAAAATTTGCTGTTAATCCTATCTATTCCGGCGCAGGACGAAAGCTTCATATTTTTAATAATGCCAGCAACACCAATCGCGTCAACAGCCAATGGGTCTATAGGCAAAAAATCAGAAAACGACAATACAGGTACTTTGTTAACATCAGTGGTTGTAAATATCATACAAAAATATCATTTAATACACTTGCACTTTCAGTTACTGGTATATCTATACCATCAGATGATTGAAGAACAATGTTGGACTGAAATTTGGGATTAAGGACATTCCAAAATTGTTTAGGATTAGTTGCTAACATGATATTTAGTGTATGATTAAAAAAAAGTGATTTAGCTTATGTAAGAGCTGATGTATATACTTCATCTGCAGTTTTGTACGCAGCCTACCCTGCATCAGCGGTAGATCGTTTGGCAGCGCGAAACAGTCTTTTCTCCTATTTCATAGGCGCCTGAGATTAATTTTAAACCAAGGCGAGTTAGTGTTGCAACGAATCTTCCTTGATGGTATGCACTTTTCAATTAATATTAAAACAACATTTATAAGCAGCATCCAGTTAGACTCAACGGAGCGCTCTGAAAACTCAGGTAAGTAATCACTAAGGAACTCAGAGAGGTGCAAGTTAATTGACGTAACATCAGCTCTGCTGTAGTCACGGATTAAGTTTGTGTGAATTTTAGGCGATACGAATGGGATATTTAAGGAAAAGTGAAGAACTGAATGGTCACTGAGACATGGCAGGTATGTTAGTGATGATATGACGCTCGGATGCGTTGTTAATACGAGATCGAGTATGTTTGACGAAAGGTTTGTAACCCTAGTTGGCTCTGAGACAAGTTAAGAAAAGTTATAATCAGAGCAGAGTTCAATAAACTCGTTAGCTTTAGAGGAGAAGGGGGTTGAAACAGGACATACATTAGACCAGATAATGTTGGGGTAATTGAAACCACCCATTAATATAATATGCGCTCCTGGATACTGGACGGTGATTTAGTTAATGCAATTACGTAACAAATTTACAAATGAATAACTCTAGTGGGTGGTCGATAACATACACTTATTATCGTTTGTTTATGTTTAAAAGAAACGCAAACCCAAACAATCTCTAGTTCACAAGCTACAATGACAGGGCGAGAAACCAATGAGTCAGCAACCACCAACAGAACACCACCGCCACTTCTGTCATGCCCATCGGAACGAAATGTGTTGAAACGTATTTTACAATGAAACAGCTCGCTATCAGACACTTTGCCAGAAAGCCACGTCTCCGTGAGAGCGATGACGTCAGCATCGCGTGAATCAGCAACTGAGCACACTTCATCTCGTTGACGGATTAGACTGCGAATGTTAGTAAATAAAACGAAAACATTTGAAAAAGGGCAAACCACTTTTCTGCCTCGTGCTGATTGTTAAGTTGACATAAAAGTAGAAGCTGTTTGCAAATCGTATAGGGGTGCTGCAGAAGAAACTACAAATCAAATCAAATCAAAGTTTATTCAGACAACCGTCGAGGAATACAGTTGTCTGTGGGCCGCCACAAAAGGCATCGGCATGCCTGAAGGGGCGACAGCCCCCCCCCCCCCTCCCCCCCTCTCCACTGCCAGACAAAATGAAAATCTCAGAGGAAGAAAACTACTTGATCATGAAAGATGGAACATAAAATCCCATATGCAGTACAAAACACTGTATACAAAGAAAAAATGAATGAACTAAAACCAGATTTTCGACCACGTTGGACAAACAACAACGACGCACATCAATTTTTATGCCTGCACAAACACGGCGAACAAAGGGGCCACACACAACAACATAGTGCAGCCAGCCAGCCATCTCTACAAAGATATTTCTTTAAGCCCGCAGAGAAATGCTGCACAAAAAACAACATACGCGCACAACAAAAAACGATAATAATAATAATAATGAAAAAACGTGTTTTTTTTTGAAGGGACAATAGATAAACATTTATGTTTTTCTTTAAAGCTTGTATAGACATACCTTCCAGAATAATGGTCATGAGATCAGGGTGGTCATTCTGAAGTACAGGTATTTTATAATCTAATTTTTGTATACCATAGTTTGTGCGTATTTTTCGCTTTCTGTAGCTCGTGTGCCGAACATTGTATGGATGATCTTTCCAAAGATACGTACTGAAAAAGACAGTTGGACCTTGCCACGGTGACGAGGCCGGTCTCCTAGGCCAATGCGATGATGCGGTTCTAGATGTGGCTATACCGGAATAGCCGAGGTGAGCTGGTTGATGACGTAAAAGTTGATTGCCTCGGTTGCCTGGTGCTTGTCTTCGTTTCTAGTACAGGAAACGTCGATGAAAGCAGAGATGCCATCCATGTTGGTAGAATTTCTTGTTCCAGACAGATTGGCTCCCATGACGCCAGGCCGGAGACCGAAGGCCGTCCCGTTCAAAAACTACAGTGTTAGAAGTAAAGAAGTTGACGATGTGCATCCTGTGCGTGCTTCGATGCAGCAACATCGCAATAGCAGTGTTGTGCGTTGTGAACTGAAGTCTGGAATTATAGCCGATGTTACGGCGTGTTCAAGTATAAGTGGTGTAACAAGATGAGTTGACGTAAACTGTCGGGCACTGATGCCGCTGGTCGGGCCGTGATCGGAGGTGGTGGGATGCCGCAGCTTGACATTCCGCTTTACATTAAATATTTTAAGACCGCTTGAATGATTACGGTGCAATCGATCGAATTGCGGATTGTCATGTTAGAACGCTGGTCTGGCTAATGTGACTGTCGTCCGCGATGTCCTTTTTGTGTCCTCCCCGAGAGCGATTGCGCTCTGGGGAAAAGACTAAACGGTATGAAAATATGACGGAAAGTACGTATATTTACATCTTGGAATTTTAGCATCAAGAAAGGATGATAAGTAAAATAGAAAAACAAAACACCTATCCTTTATTTTTCTGTTTAAATATACTACGATTCCTGGAGAATCTGCCCTCCAAGTGGCGCGCTGGAATGAGCGCTAGACGTTTTCGAGCTCACCACAGTGTTGCTCCGTACACTTAACACCTGCCGCAAGTCGCGGCTTTGACTGCATTCAAGTTGATCGAAAAGCGATTTCTCTGCCCATGAAGCTTCGTTTCCACCTGGTTTAATACCAGCTCTACAGATATTAATTCAAAATGACAATTGCTGAAACACGCGAACGGAATAAATTGTCAGGCATGCCGATGCCTTTTGTGGCGGCCCACAGACAACTGTATTCCTCGACGGTTGTCTGAATAAACTTTGATTTGATTTGATTTGAAGTTTCTTCTGCGACACCCCTATACGATTTGCAAACAAAGTCCACACGCGAACGGAACAACTAGAAGCTGCTACAGCATTTCGGCTTCAGTGGGCGCGGCGATTGTCGAGCAAACATGTCGCCTAACTTCTGCTGGCTCTTCTTGCAGGTTTGTTATTCGTTCAGATCGTTTGGAAGTGACGATATCACGATTGTGGTTGTGCCGTGCCCACGGACTTTGTGTCATATTGCGCATGACTGTTTGTTAGTATGTACGCTTCTTTTGTGTGGGGATGTGGAGTCAAGCCCGGGGCCTAAAACTGAAGAAATGTTTCAGACAATCATTGATGACCAAATCGCGATTAAAAATGAAATATCTGAGCTCAGGGCTCGACACGAGCGTAATGACAAAAAAATGGAAGACCTAACGTCTAAATGCACGGGAATCGAGAAAACGCTGAGCGAAATACAAATAAAGACTATGCAGATTGATTCCCTAAAGCAAACTGTGACTGCTCTTGAGCAAATTATATTTAAAAAAATGCAAAAATTACTGATCTTGAGGACAGAAGTTGCCGTTCAAACCTTGTAATCCATGGCATCCCCGAAACGCGTAATGAAACCGACGATCAATTAAAAAGAACAGTACTCGTTGAACGTTTTCAAAACAAACTGGGCGTTGCGTGTTCGTCCGTGGCGCGTGCTCACGCGCTTGGTAAACGTGGTTCCAAAAGACCGATTATTTTATGCTTTCAGGACTACAATGAAAAAACAGAAATCCTTCGCAATGCTAAAAAACTTAAAGGCTCGAAAGTGTTTATAAACAATGATTACCCGCAGGCTACACTCATGAAAAGAAAAATGCTGTGGGAGAGTTCCAGACACGATAAAGATGAAGGCGCCCGTGCTTATCTATTTAATGATAAGGTTCACGTGAATGACGAAGTATTTGTATGGGACGAAAACAAAAATGCACGTGCAAGTATTTCAACCCAGATAAACCACCCATTCTGACTGACTTGTACCTAATCGTAAACAGTTTCGACTTTTGAACTTAAATGCACAAAGTGTCGTCAACAAATCGCACGCACTTGAATCTATCGTTTTTATGCATGACCCGCATGTTTGTGTTATAACCGAAACCTGGCTTATTGATTACATTAGTGACGGAGAGGTATTTTCGGATCAGTACAATGTATTTCGCAGGGATCGTGATGGAAGGAGTTGCAGACTGGCTGTTTTACTTAAACCAGGCATTGAAGCGCTTCTGGAAACCCAAATAGAAAATCATGAAAGCAAGGCCGGTTAACTGTGATGTCACTAACCTGCAGAGCGATCTTCGCAGCCTAATTGCTGAGGCTAGGGACAACTACTTCTCAGGTACGCTTCTAAACTATCTTAAACAGGACCCCCAAAAGTTTTGGCGCTACTTGACTGAAAACAATAAGCCCGTTGAGCAAATCATGGTGAATGACACTGTCTCAACTGATCCTGGTGTTATAGAGTGCCATTTCAATGAGTATTTTCAATCGTTTTTTTCCGATAACCGTAATCATGATTATGTAATTTCTACCGCATTAAATTGTGACACTGAGTTTATAACGTATAACGGCATAGTTTCTTTGCTGTTGTCACTGAAAACAAAAACAAGTGCTGGTCCCGATAAGATTTCAAACACGTTGCTACGACGGTACGCTGAGTCCCTATCCCATTATCTTCTTATTTTTTTTTCGTGCATCATACTCAAACAGCTCGCTGCCAGATGATTGGCGTACTGCCATAGTGGTACCTGTGCACAAAAAAGGGGATC
>JABSTQ010006351.1:0-32728 GCA_013358835.2 Ixodes persulcatus | reverse complement strand
GTACGTGCAGCTCGATGAGGATGGTGAGCTCCTCTCTGCAAATTTAGCGTGAAGTTAGTCATGGGATAGTTTCCGAGTTCCTTCCTATGTCTCTATTCTAACACAAGACAAGGAAAATCACCTTGTTCCCACGAAAGTTCCACTTCAGAAGACTGGTCTTCAGGGTGGCCACAGGAACTTCGCGAGTCTGAGCGGCCGGAGTACGTGCAGCTCGATGAGGATGGTGAGCTCCTCTCTGCAAATTTAGCGTGAAGTTAGTCATGGGATAGTTTCCGAGTTCCTTCTTATATGTCTATTCTAACACACGACAAGGAAAATCACCTTGTTCCCACGAAAGTTCCACTTCAGAAGACTGGTCGTCAGGGTGGCCACAGGAACTTCGCGAGTCTGAGCGGCCGGAGTACGTGCAGCTCGATGAGGATGGTGAGCTCCTCTCTGCAAATTTAGCGTGAAGTTAGTCATGGGATAGTTTCCGAGTTCCTTCTTATATGTCTATTCTAACACACGACAAGGAAAATCACCTTGTTCCCACGAAAGTTCCACTTCAGAAGACTGGTCGTCAGGGTGGCCACAGGAACTTCGCGAGTCTGAGCGGCCGGAGTACGTGCAGCTCGATGAGGATGGTGAGCTCCTCTCTGCAAATTTAGCGTGAAGTTAGTCATGGGATAGTTTCCGAGTTCCTTCTTATATGTCTATTCTAACACACGACAAGGAAAATCACCTTGTTCCCACGAAAGTTCCACTTCAGAAGACTGGTCGTCAGGGTGGCCACAGGAACTTCGCGAGTCTGAGCGGCCGGAGTACGTGCAGCTCGATGAGGATGGTGAGCTCCTCTCTGCAAATTTAGCGTGAAGTTAGTCATGGGATAGTTTCCGAGTTCCTTCTTATATGTCTATTCTAACACACGACAAGGAAAATCACCTTGTTCCCACGAAAGTTCCACTTCAGAAGACTGGTCGTCAGGGTGGCCACAGGAACTTCGCGAGTCTGAGCGGCCGGAGTACGTGCAGCTCGATGAGGATGGTGAGCTCCTCTCTGCAAATTTAGCGTGAAGTTAGTCATGGGATAGTTTCCGAGTTCCTTCTTATATGTCTATTCTAACACACGACAAGGAAAATCACCTTGTTCCCACGAAAGTTCCACTTCAGAAGACTGGTCGTCAGGGTGGCCACAGGAACTTCGCGAGTCTGAGCGGCCGGAGTACGTGCAGCTCGATGAGGATGGTGAGCTCCTCTCTGCAAATTTAGCGTGAAGTTAGTCATGGGATAGTTTCCGAGTTCCTTCTATATGTCTATTCTAACACACGACAAGGAAAATCACCTTGTTCCCACGAAAGTTCCACTTCAGAAGACTGGTCGTCAGGGTGGCCACAGGAACTTCGCGAGTCTGAGCGGCCGGAGTACGTGCAGCTCGATGAGGATGGTGAGCTCCTCTCTGCAAATTTAGCGTGAAGTTAGTCATGGGATAGTTTCCGAGTTCCTTCTTATATGTCTATTCTAACACACGACAAGGAAAATCACCTTGTTCCCACGAAAGTTCCACTTCAGAAGACTGGTCGTCAGGGTGGCCACAGGAACTTCGCGAGTCTGAGCGGCCGGAGTACGTGCAGCTCGATGAGGATGGTGAGCTCCTCTCTGCAAATTTAGCGTGAAGTTAGTCATGGGATAGTTTCCGAGTTCCTTCTTATATGTCTATTCTAACACACGACAAGGAAAATCACCTTGTTCCCACGAAAGTTCCACTTCAGAAGACTGGTCGTCAGGGTGGCCACAGGAACTTCGCGAGTCTGAGCGGCCGGAGTACGTGCAGCTCGATGAGGATGGTGAGCTCCTCTCTGCAAATTTAGCGTGAAGTTAGTCATGGGATAGTTTCCGAGTTCCTTCTTATATGTCTATTCTAACACACGACAAGGAAAATCACCTTGTTCCCACGAAAGTTCCACTTCAGAAGACTGGTCGTCAGGGTGGCCACAGGAACTTCGCGAGTCTGAGCGGCCGGAGTACGTGCAGCTCGATGAGGATGGTGAGCTCCTCTCTGCAAATTTAGCGTGAAGTTAGTCATGGGATAGTTTCCGAGTTCCTTCTTATATGTCTATTCTAACACACGACAAGGAAAATCACCTTGTTCCCACGAAAGTTCCACTTCAGAAGACTGGTCGTCAGGGTGGCCACAGGAACTTCGCGAGTCTGAGCGGCCGGAGTACGTGCAGCTCGATGAGGATGGTGAGCTCCTCTCTGCAAATTTAGCGTGAAGTTAGTCATGGGATAGTTTCCGAGTTCCTTCTTATATGTCTATTCTAACACACGACAAGGAAAATCACCTTGTTCCCACGAAAGTTCCACTTCAGAAGACTGGTCGTCAGGGTGGCCACAGGAACTTCGCGAGTCTGAGCGGCCGGAGTACGTGCAGCTCGATGAGGATGGTGAGCTCCTCTCTGCAAATTTAGCGTGAAGTTAGTCATGGGATAGTTTCCGAGTTCCTTCTTATATGTCTATTCTAACACACGACAAGGAAAATCACCTTGTTCCCACGAAAGTTCCACTTCAGAAGACTGGTCGTCAGGGTGGCCACAGGAACTTCGCGAGTCTGAGCGGCCGGAGTACGTGCAGCTCGATGAGGATGGTGAGCTCCTCTCTGCAAATTTAGCGTGAAGTTAGTCATGGGATAGTTTCCGAGTTCCTTCTTATATGTCTATTCTAACACACGACAAGGAAAATCACCTTGTTCCCACGAAAGTTCCACTTCAGAAGACTGGTCGTCAGGGTGGCCACAGGAACTTCGCGAGTCTGAGCGGCCGGAGTACGTGCAGCTCGATGAGGATGGTGAGCTCCTCTCTGCAAATTTAGCGTGAAGTTAGTCATGGGATAGTTTCCGAGTTCCTTCTTATATGTCTATTCTAACACACGACAAGGAAAATCACCTTGTTCCCACGAAAGTTCCACTTCAGAAGACTGGTCGTCAGGGTGGCCACAGGAACTTCGCGAGTCTGAGCGGCCGGAGTACGTGCAGCTCGATGAGGATGGTGAGCTCCTCTCTGCAAATTTAGCGTGAAGTTAGTCATGGGATAGTTTCCGAGTTCCTTCTTATATGTCTATTCTAACACACGACAAGGAAAATCACCTTGTTCCCACGAAAGTTCCACTTCAGAAGACTGGTCGTCAGGGTGGCCACAGGAACTTCGACGAGTCTGAGCGGCCGGAGTACGTGCAGCTCGATGAGGATGGTGAGCTCCTCTCTGCAAATTTAGCGTGAAGTTAGTCATGGGATAGTTTCCGAGTTCCTTCTTATATGTCTATTCTAACACACGACAAGGAAAATCACCTTGTTCCCACGAAAGTTCCACTTCAGAAGACTGGTCGTCAGGGTGGCCACAGGAACTTCGCGAGTCTGAGCGGCCGGAGTACGTGCAGCTCGATGAGGATGGTGAGCTCCTCTCTGCAAATTTAGCGTGAAGTTAGTCATGGGATAGTTTGAGTTCCTTCCTTTGTCTCTATTCTAACACACGACAAGGAAAATCACCTTGTTCCCACGAAAGTTCCACTTCAGAAGACTGGTCGTCAGGGTGGCCACAGGAACTTCGCGAGTCTGAGCGGCCGGAGTATGTGCAGCTCGATGAGGATGGTGAGCTCCTCTCTGCAAATTTAGCGTGAAGTTAGTCATGGAATAGTTTTTGAGTTCCTTCCTATATGTCTATTCTAACACACGACAAGGAAAATCACCTTGTTCCCACGAAAGCTTCATTTCGGAAGACTGGTCGTCAGGGTCTGAACTGCCGAAGTATGTGCAGCTCGATGAGGGTGGCGAACTCACCTCTGCAAATTTATGGTGAATTTGCCTATTTTAACACAAGATACAAATCACTTTCTTTCATGGGCAACTTTATTTTGGACGACTGGGTGTCGGCATGACAAAAGATGCTCTGTGGACCATTATTGACGTTGATTATGTCACCTCAAATAAAACATGTCATTATTAACGGGCCTGGAATGAACTTCTAGCAGTACCTCTGACCATGTTCTACCAGCTTTTTCCAGCTAATCTCACCTAGTTCTATTGCAAAATTCTCAGCTCGTGAAGACCATGAGGTAATGCAATAGTAATGGCAGTTGCTGCCACTTTATGTTAGTTACAATGAAAAAGCTCACCATGCACAACTGCTGAACCGGGAGAGCTTTTGCTGGAAATGTCGCCACGTGTCGTCTTTGCAAATAATATAAATGTGTTATGAGCCCACAGAAGCAATATTTCAGCCCCTTGTGGTAACTATTTTTCTAAGAGCGGGTTAACCATGCTTAGTCACAAAGTGCACGGAAGGTTTATTGGTCTGCTTACCTTTTGTGGGAAGCACACTTGGCAACGCATTGTGACGGAGGTGTCCAGGCCGCAGGAAAGCTGACTCCTCGAAATGTAAAGAGCAAACTACCCTGTCTCGTAGCTGCCATGGTGTCTTCCCCTGTAGACATCGGTTGTTGCAAAACCGAACCCAGGCTTCGCGTCTGCAGATAAGGCATGGTGCTATGTGGGTGCCGTGAATACTTACGAAAAGGAAATGTAGCCAAAATGTCCACAAAACCAAAGCAAATCAGAGCAAGGACATTAACAAATGCATGACATCAACGCTCTGTGCACATTATGAAGAGTAAAAACGCGAGTCTTACGCACAGATGCCCTACTATATAATATATCTGTGTTCTAAAACTGATAACCACGCCAATGATCACGACACTAGGCTCCTCAGAGCCAGGCCGGTACAGGTAAATTCGAATATCGTGGGCACTTTTATAATGACGGCACACAACGCTGTGAAGTCAGTGTGATTTCGAAGTTAAAACATTCCTAGTACAACATATTACGCCTTCAGGTGTAGTTTCTTCTGCACATCCAGATTACCCTAATAGTTTTAGGTAAAACTAACAAGAGTTAAAGGAGCGATGAAACAATTTTTGTACTTTGCGCAAATACCACTTAGCACAGATCCCTGACGTTAATGACCTATAAAACACGCGTTCGTTTTTCGCCCCTCGCAATAGAAGTCCCAGAAAAAAATTAAAGAAAAACGAGCAGCGTTCACCCCCTCAACTCGCAGCCAGAACAAGCGGCCGCGTGATCTGGAGCCGATTATATGCCGCCAATGTTGATCATAGCTACGCGCTGGGGTTGGCAAAGCACAGGACACGCGCTGGGTTCCAAACATTGTTATGGCTCGGCTATTGTCGTCGTTGCAGCGATTGGACACGGGCCACTACCCATTATCACGAGCCCAAATCGAGTGCCCACGTAATGCTCGGATCCAATCTTTGAACAGCATTCAAAGATCGTCATATGGGTGTACCGCGATCCCCACGTTACGTCATCAAATTTTGCAAAGGAGAGATTGAATGAAAAATGATCGCTTTTGTCCTCGAAATTACACCGCAGCAAAGGAGTTTCTTGGCCAGTGGCGTTGCGTGCGAGTATCCTTGAGTCCCACTGGTGCCAGTAAGCTCGTGTAAAGTGAAAAACAATCCAATTGAATATCGTTGCACTGCTCCTTTAAGAGAAGACCGAACAAGGAGGCATGACATCACACAGCAGGCATGTTACTGACAGTAGCGAATCTCACCTTCGAGAGTCGAGGGGAAACTGGTGCAGCGAGACGCCAGCCGTGCGGGTGTCGCTTTCACACACTTCCACGGAGCACCGTTTCTTTGCGTATTGCGCTGTGCTCATCGTCGCAAAGGACGTTGAGCCCTTGGACGCACTAGCGTCCAAGGTCCAAGCGCACGACTAACGAGTTCCCGCGCAAGTAAGTGGGCTAATCACACCCGAGCAAACAAAAAAACTTCCCAAACGGGGTTATCTGCCGCTAAAACAATTAAAAACGAAGAGCACGTGGAGGCCCAAACACAAGCAAACAGACGGACGTCAGCAGCTTGCCTTTCCGCGCACCACGAGGTCTACAAAGAACTGCTAATATCGCTATTGCGTGCCGGCCTTTTTGCTAGTGGCGTACAGAGGACGCTAATAAGAAGTAAGCATAATATTAGCAAAAACAAAGACAGTTTTGAATTTTGTAGCGCGCCAAGTATGATTGATAATATCTAATAATTATATTTGGCTTTTTTAAAAAATACAAATGATTACTTTTTTAGTCACGAACTAATTAATTTTAATAATGTTTGTCCCCTCCTCTCCTAGTCGCGCTTCAATCGCATCCTTCACGTGACCCTCCAGGTCGATGTCGCTGGCGATTTGTTTTGAACCGCTTTTTGCCCGAAGCTTCGCTACCCATGTACATATACCTTGGTTTTTCACTACGCTGTGCCCCGCGCTCTATTAAAAAAGATGACACGAACATGCCCACAAGGCCTGTGGGCATGTGCACAGGCCTTGTGTTGGGTAAAGACCGAGGTGTGGGGTGACAAACAGGTCAGAGCGCTTCGCCAATAGTGACATCGCGGAATATCACATCCAACGGCGCACCTTAGACGCATCGTTTAACTACAATCCATTTTCCCTATACGGGGAGTTCACTATAAACAAACTTGAAACACGGATATGAGTGAATTGATAACAAAGAGAACCAACATAATAGCCACGGCAGTGGTCGCACCTTCTTGAAGTAGTTTGCGTTCAGAAAAGCACTCAACGTTGGGGGACACTTTGTTGGCATTTTGAGAGGTCATCCAGCTCCTAGTTCGTTTCCTGTACTGTTCTCTGCTTATCAATGTTCGCGAGAGCAATAATTGCCGACTGACAACACAAAGAAAAAAAAAAACCTCGACGTTTTTCTTAGCAGGATCAAATATACAAAAAGCAAAACAAAAATGTCTACTTTTTTGTGTGTCCACTTCTCATTTTCTTCTATTTGTTATTTTCTTGACACTCAAGTCTGCATTGTTCTCGTAGGTCGTTTCCCGGTCTGCTTGCATCTCAGGGTGGCATCTTTACTTCCGTAAAACCACACTTTTTGTTTGAGGATTTGCTTGGGGGAAACTATAGAAACAAAAAGCGCCTTTGGGAAGGCGAGGGGAGGACCTGCATTGTACGAACTTTGGGCTGAAATATGAGTCACAGTCGGCAAAAAAGCGATATTTTCACGAGCTCAGTTAAAGTCACCGTAGCTAATCGGAGCTAGCAACAGGATTCGGTTGCTCGAAAGAATGTTCACGTTTGCTCGTGCCACGCCCACGCCACTTCATACCGAAAAACTCGGAAAATGGCGGAATGTCAAAAATGTATTTAAGATAATGAGTACAAGATACTCGGAATTGTAATTAAAATAGAGTATTAAATACTCTCCATCAAAGGTATTTGCAAGATACCAAGATACTCCAAAAAGTATTTAAGATACAGTATCTTGAGTAGAGTATTTGAGATAGGCACAAGTCTGTGCAGAACCAAGGCATCTCAAGCTCAATCTCCACTCCTGCCCATTTTGATCTGGTCGTGCATTGTGCCGACGTTTGCTTGTGTAATCACTACTGTGTGATGCAGGATGAAGAGCCCAGGCTAAGGGTCGTACAGCACTTGCTAAATTTCTGACTGACTTCCCCTTGTCTAACAAACACACAGTTAAGCAACTCATGAGTTCCTGAAGGGTGAAGATAATAAAATAATGATACGCTCTCTATGCATCACTGCGGCACCTCTCCGAGGTCGCGTGACACTCACACGGCCTTGGATTGGCTCGGATGGCTCGTAACATCCGCTGCGACCAGACGTTCGATGAAACGGAGGATAGTAAGATTATTACGAACACCTTACAAACATGTCGGATAGTGTTGCTTATTACGGTCTTTCTCCTCTGCAGTCGGCAGCTGCGCAAGTTTGAGGAACCGCGAGGCGTCCTTCGTGAGCCCATCTTCTTCATGTGCAGCTTGAGGATCAGCTCAGACTTTCGCTCGAAAAGTACAGTGAGGCTTTCATAGGGTATCTTATCACTGCGCCGCTCGAATTCGCTGACAATCGGTGGAAACAAAAATAATTGTCTGAAATAGTATCGTTCTTAGAAATAATAAGTATAACCTTAAAGAAGAGTAAACGGTTGAATAGAGTATAACGTTAAGCATAGCAACAAACACGCACCCTAGTAAATTAAACAACAAACTTTTCCCATACCCTCAAAACCGGGAAGCGATCAACAATAGCAGACACTTCTTTGCCCCAATGCAAGTGGAGGTTATACGTGTCCCAGTAACGTTTAGCGCCTGGCGAGTGTCCGTTTAGCGCCTACTCAAAGGAGTTCGCTATTGCGGGAGAATATGAACGAACGTCGTTGCCTCCGCGGCTGGAGTAATAATTTGGGAGTGTGAATGCCGTTTGGCTGATCTCAACAACACATCAAGGTTGATTTAATATCCTGAATTGTATATGGCGCGGCTTATAACAATATTCAGCGAAAGCAAAATATATCATTTTAACTTTTCTAAACTATTATTCATGGTAATAAACGAAACCAATCAATCAATTATTTAATCTAATAAGGGGCAATGATTAATCGTGCTAATATGTTTTACCGACGTCCAGCCCTACTAGTAACCAAGCGATTGAGATGCCATTGAAAGAACAAGACATGGAGGGTTTACCGAATTTCCCCTGAGGTCCCTCATTTTGTAGTCTTTTTTTTTTTTAAGCAAGAATTTTCTAGACAAGCCAAAAGCTATGTTAACATTTCGGTATTTAACATTTTTCAACTGAAATAAATATTCCATGGACATTCCTACTTGCAACATGAGCTCCCAATTTCGGCAAGCCGTTTGCTATGCGATTTTTGTTTCCAAAGACGAGTTATTCGACGATAACGCCAGTCGACTGGGGACTATTCTGATGGCCTTAACTATAAATTGACGCAGCCAGAGCGCTCTAAGCAATTTTCATTAAGAGAAATATGAAGCGCCATATCTTACCTGAATCATTAGTCTTTCGTTGACGAGCTCCTAGAAGGCCGATTCCCAAAACGCTTGGCGTACTCCTTTCCCTGCTCGACTGCCACCAACAAGGATCTTTTTTGTGGATTTCTTGTAAGTCACCACACAAGCGACACTGGCGAACACAATTAGAGAGGGGAGGAGGAAACATCCTCTTTCTCTCTCTGCCATTCGGCCTGCTTCCTCCTTTGCAACCTTAGCAACCCAACAAATATTGCACTTTTCCTCCGCCAGGTGAGTCAACTAACTGTTTCTTTTTAATTGTCGCGCATGCGCGCAAAATTAGAACTTCAGTCGAACCTTTGTCGAACATCAACTTGAAAGTTCGAAAAAGTCGAACTTAGTCGTACTCAAACCTGGGCAGGTTCGCGACATCCCTAGTTTTGACTAGGGGTGTCGCGAACTTTTGTCGAACCAGATTTTTAGGTCGAACTTTCGGGGTTCGACTGGGTCGAACCGGTTCGACTAACCTTCGAACTTTTCACCAAATTCGACCGGTTCGACTTTGTGGACAGTGTGGCCAAACCTTGATACAAGCATGTCTAGGTCTGGAGAATTTTTTTTTTTTATGAAAAGGGTTATTTT
Organism: Ixodes persulcatus; assembly: GCA_013358835.2. Taxonomy (NCBI): domain Eukaryota; kingdom Metazoa; phylum Arthropoda; class Arachnida; order Ixodida; family Ixodidae; genus Ixodes; species Ixodes persulcatus. Next base: position 23,234 of record JABSTQ010006351.1, on the reverse strand, counting down.
ATTTTATAAACAGTTGCAATTAAAAGAAACTAATTATAATCACTGAAGAAGTTAATAACTTACTAATTGTTTGTACCATATTAACTAAAATAACCAATCAGCGCTGCCTTTTAGTTCATCCCTTAGCCATCACCATCCAATCCGAAGCCAACTGGCCAGCCTGTCGCGCATGCGCACACGAGTCGAACCTTAATACAAGGTTCGTCGAATTTTCCACTAAAAGTTCGAAAAAGTCGAACCTGGTCGAACTCGAACCTCGGCCGGTTCGCGACACCCCTAGTTTTGACTGCGCGGGAGTGGCAGGAGTTGCTGTCGATGGCGATGCAATTTTCCGCTCAATCCTAGCTTTTTCTTTCTTTAATTTTCAAACATTTATATTAGATACCACTCTCGAGATTTATTTTATATTTATATTTCACTCTCGAGGTTTATTTTATTGTATCAATTTATAGAACGCGCAATTGCATCACATATTTCTATCCAAGCACCACACAACAAAGGGCTTGGTGAAAAAGAAACCGAACTTGATCCTGTCTTGCTGCCATCGGACAGATAGAAACGGAGCAGACCGATAACGCACGCATCATACGCCTTTCTCAGTGAATAAACATATTTAGAGGTTTAATGCGTGGCAAGCAGATTATTCATTACTTGCTCGAATATTCGTAGTTTGTGCGAATATTCCCGGTTTTCCCGAATATTCGGCTTTGGCGGAATAATCGACAATTTCCGAATATACAATTTTCGAATCGAATACGTTTCGAATAAGGAAAATATTCGATTCGTATTCGAAATTTCAGATATTCGCACACCCCTACTAATATCTGATCCACCTGTGTAATGATATTCCAACAGACTAGTTTGAAGCCGTACCCTTTCAGTGGTTCACGCATACCATGCTCATACAGATCAAGCTTCTGCTCGGACAGCTTCATCAGTTTTCGTCAGTGTAAGCGGTTATAAAGAAATCGCAACCAGCTGCTTTGTAGACAGCTGGTTGCGGAAATTTACACCGTCTGTAACTTATCTCTACAACCGCCGGGTTGCTTGAAGTCACCGCAAGTATAAACTACAGGTTGCAACTACCAACGTTTGTATATCAACATTGGTAGCGACTGCACTCTCGTATTCCCACCCATCACTCCGAACAGAAAGGCGCTAGTTTTGGTTTGAGGTTGGTACCTTTTCTACAGCATAGATGGTGGCAGCATCAGTCTTCTGCACCTGGTACATTTGGCGTGTTCGTTTGAGTCCAGTTCTCCGTGCAACACTCTGCGAGTGTGATGCATTCTGGGAGAGAACTTGAACTGTGCCAGTGCGTGTGAAACGAACTCGCTATTAATAATCTACGCCACTAACCATACTTGAAGATGCGTATTAAAAAAGCTGAAAGCACCACAGAGCCCTCATTTTAATGCCATACATTAACAAAAAAATTAATTACTTTCGAAAGCCAGAAAACAGTCTCATTGCTTTGCAGCAATTTCTATGCGGAGGGCAAGTAGCCGCCTCGGTGGCTCCGAGGCGAGAGCGCTGGCCTACGGTTCCCTATGTGGCGGGTTAGAATCCCGGCCGAGGTGCCCGCAATCTGACGGAGGCTTATTGCGGAGGAGGCGCCGTGTAACCGAGCTTTCGGTTGCACGTCAAAAGATCCCCAGGTGGTCCAAATTAATCCTCAGTCCTCCGCTGGGGCGTGCCAGATGCCCGTCGTTGGTTTGGCACGTAAAACCCTTTGCGGAGGGCAAGTTCGTTTGCTTCTTGCGCAGGGATTGCGGTGACGTCAGGACGCCGAGCTCCGATTGGCTCGAGTAGAAAGATAGTGGGTCGCAGAGACCCACTATCTGAGCGTCGTCTGCTCCTTTGCGACGTCGTCTGCTATTCAACAGCTGTCTAACCTTTATAAGCGAGCTCGACTTCGCCTTTCAGATAGGACATACGAAATAACTCGAGCGGTACGATGTGTTTTTGTCTAACAACTAGCAGACACGTATCAAGAAGCAAAGCCAAAAGACTCACGGTCGAGGTGGCCGACGCGCCGAGGTTTGTTTGCTAACAACCGAGAACGAGGGTGGTTAGCGTCCGCAAGTTCCCTCCTTTCGTTTGCGGCGTCGAGCGTATCGCGGAAGTTATGTCATAGACTCATTGACACCAAGAAGTAATTATTGTTTTTATTTTTGGCGAAATTGTATGGAAACTTATTTTTCTATGTCCTGTTATTTAAACAGACGAACACTTGCTCGGGGGTAATTCGATGGACTTCAATTAGCCCTCTGTATTTGCTCAAATCACTTTTTTCTAAGCTTACTGTTCTAACAGACAGGGATAAAAACACGCTGCTTCGTTCAGTATAGCGTGCGTGCGGCCCCGGACATTTAAGGGCATTACAGACCTGTTATTGCTCTGTTTCGTGCGGCTAGGAGCCGCTTGTCCCTCTATGAAAGGTGCAAAGTGCAGAGAACCACGCACCTATTTAATAGGCTAGAGTCTCGTTCGTTATCGGAATTAACCACACAAATCGCTCCACCAACAAAGACCGGACATGCACCACCACCACCACCGAATCACGAAAGAGCTCTCAATCTGTCAATACTTCCAGAAATTTAAAATGCGACACACCGTCGTGAATGCGCCCACCACATCCGAAGCCGCAGCACGTTTTCATTTCCCCTGGTAACACGCCCCTTGGGCAGCGCCTGATCGGAGCCGACCTCTGAATCACACAGAGAGAAGCGAAAAAAGCTTCTGTCCGAGCAGAAGCTTTTTTTTTTTTTTTTAACCAGCAACCACGCGAAGGACTCATGGCTACAGCCACAGCTGCTACAGCACGCCCGCCACTGCCGACGCCAAGATGGTTTACATCCGCGACCGCGACCCCCCCCCCCCCCGGAGCTTAGTATAACCTCCTCTCCCACCTTCACACCTCCTTTCCCATGTGCAGAAGACCAAAATGCGCCCACTTGCAAGGTGCATAAGGTTGATCTTGTCTTCTTTATTCCATTGCCATTGAAAAGCTCTGGGTGTTTCTGGTGATATTCTGCAGTGGCTGGGCCAGAGGCTGCATGCATGATTTTGACATGTCCAAGTTGTGTACTTGCCCCACGTCCCAGAAACAAATCTTTAAGGTTGCTGACAACATATTAGATGCCTTCATTTATGGACTGCTGAACATGTTGAATCCTAGCTCGGAATTTCCCAATCACTGCTAACATGTCTTGCGGGTTCAAAAAGTTTGGCTGTAGTAGGCCGAGGTTTCTGAAGATCGATGCAGCATCCTCTGGTATAACACTAACGTCGGCGCCCATCTTGATCTTGAATTTGACGTCCCTTTCATAGACTTTGAGTTGGACTTTCCAAGCCAAGCCATCAGAAGATTTGACACTTCCGAGCAACCATTCTTCTTAGTCTGCCTCCAGGCTCACTTCCTGTATGGATCTTCCCCTGCATGCCTTGAACCATCCTTTATTTCCACAGTTTAAACACTTGGAAATATCTTCTGGGCAATAGAGGCCTTCCCGAAATTCAGTGCCATCTGGTGGTTTGTAAAGCAGTTTAGGTTTTGCCATATCAATGGCAGAAATGAACTTGTATAGGCACCGTCCCTTTCGCGTGTTAACGGCACGCGAGGAATTGTTCAGTGCGAGTTCTTTCTCCATCACTTTCAGTTCGATGGTGACCAAGAACCTGCATTCAGAACAAAGCTCCAGCCTACTCAGATGCCTCGAGAAAATTCTACACACCAAAGCGTTTTAAAGCCGATTGTGTGCTGTCCACAGATTGACTGAATCTGAGATATTAGAAATAAACGCTTACGTAGCTCTTGTATTCCATTCCTACGTCACGTCGTACTGACGCCCTGAATGTACAGGCCTCGCAAGATCCGCTTAGGAGCATTTTCGACGTCTTCCTTTATCAGTCACTAGAAGGCCGCCATTGGTATGGCAGAGATGCCGTTCCACAGATGATGATAGTGATCAAAGTGGCCAGACTGAATTTCGGAAAGGGTCTAACGGCACTTGCATGGGCCAGCTTTCCACATCTTTTACAGGAATCAGATGTCCACATCTTTTACACGTATCCGAGATGTGCTGCTACTTTTCCTCGTCAAATTTTTAATTTCAAAAAGCCTTCCATTTTTTTGTTGTCTTTTTCTAAGAACGTCGACAATCATCTCTTCCTTTTCCGTTTGCTTCTGCCCTCGGACTACAGTTTGCTGCTTCTATGCAGCTTTTTTTGACGAGCTTGTATGAAAACTGTTTGTAGTGTCAAGTAGACGTCTTTTTGAAGAATTTCAGAAAGGGAGTCATCCAACAGTCCAGCCACGAAGCAATCTCGAATGAGTTCTTTTAAAGTGCTGTAGCCGCAGTGTTTTACCAGGCGATGTAAGCTAGTCATAAATTATTCTACACTCGTTGGTTTCTTGTTTTCTTTGATGAAATATGGCACATTCATAGATGATGTTTTGCTTTCCCAAGAAGTGACTGTGAAACAATCATGACACTTTCTCAAAATTTTTGTTTTACTCGGCGTCCATGAGAGATGAAGCTTCTAGGACAGCTACGGCATCATCACCGAGGAAACATACGAGCGCACCTCCCCGCTCGCCGATATTGGCGTTGATGAGCTTGGACACCTTTCGGCAGCAGAAGAATCTGCTGCACCATCAGGCCAGTCCTCCGGTTTGCGGAAATCGAACGGTGACGGAGGGGTTGTGGTCCGAGCGCACACTGTGGTCCGAGACGACGCTCCTTCCTCCTGGCTAGCCCTAGCGGCGAGCCCTGTGAACTAGCTGTCTGGCGTTTATTATGTGACCTGCGTCCAGACACATCTTGCACCATGTAGCCGTATTCAGGAGGGACGCCACGAGGACACCACGGCTGGGCTCAGGACACAAGCGCGTGTGTCTCTTTGCAGCTCGTTCTCTCTTATTTAAAGCCTATTGCAATGGCCACTCTTTTGCACGACGGTGCATGGGCGATTGCCGATACCGAACGGGTACTGAGCATGCATTTTGTCGCGGGTACATAGATTTCATAAGCTTCCAACGTGTCTTCCCCGCACCGCGAGACCTCATTTTGCAACAGTTCTCCAGCCTCAAAACCAAAACACCGAAGCTCTTGACACTGTACGACAGGTTGCACAAACCAGTTTGGAAATCATCAATTTTTTAATAAATTTTTTTTATTTCAAAATAATTTCAGAAATATTCTTTCATGGATATTCCTTCGTCAAATACTTTACTAGGGAATACATTTCACTCCGCGAAAATACTAGAGCCTGGCCACAGACAGGTTTTGAGTAGATTGAACTGCCTGATGTACCTCAGCCCTGGTGTTTTCCCTTTTGAATTAAGAGGGGTGGCTGGCGGCCTCTGTTCTCACGGGCCAAGCAAGCGCCGGCTCGTGACGTTGGTGCTCGCTTACTTAAATTGACTACGAGACAGCACATGCATTCTCAAACACTGCTAGGGAAGGATTTCGCGCTGAAGGCACCCCGTCTAACGCAAATGAGCGGAGTAAAACGTTTGCTCCCCAGTAAAGTAGTTTCTTTCGCTTTCCAGCAAAAAAACAAAGACGTGTGAAAGACGAGACGCGGACTACTCTTCAATTTACCGGGGCCGTTGAGGAAAAGGAAGACGGAGGCCAGCCCTCGTGCACGCACCCCAGCCGAGATTACTCCCGTTTTGGCAATACCACGCAGAAGAAGAGCAGTCATCATTAGAGAGTTTTAGTAGATTGTTCCGATACCTCCGATAGCCCCGATAACCATACTATGCATGCGCAAGGGAGGCAGTGGCGGAGTATCGTGATCGGCAGTATCGGAGGTATCGGAACGATCTACTAAAACTCTCTATTAGTGGATTCCCGACCGGCCCCAAGCGGCAAACACGCTGAAAGTCAACGAGAGTCGCCTCGAAGTGGCCGGCACGTCTGTTTCGGCACCGCCGCGTGCTAGCGTTGCCCTTATTGCGAGATGCACCAGTTGCAACGCTGACGGAAACTGGACGGCACTGCATGAATTCACTAATGATGACGTCTGGAGGTGAGGAGAACACAGTCCTCGTCTTCCATGCGGTATTTGTTTCGGTTATAATGTCGGTTTCTCCAGTTCCACCGAGAATATGAGAATAGAATGGCAGTGTCGTCCTTCGTGCTGCATTGCACTTTCGACAATCTCCATCAAAATAGGCCCCGCCGGCCATCCGTCCTCCTTTTCTGAGGATTGCCCCACCGCAAATCCGCGGAGTCCGTCGCTTATTGCTGCTTCACCGTCTCTAGCCCCGCGGTTTGCTCCCACGACACGCTCCTCCCCCACGTGCCGAGGGGGTACCTCGCAGGCACGCTTGGGAGGAGCGGGTGAATACACCTTGCAACTTTTAACGAGCACATCCGGCAACGTATCAATATCTGTAACAAAAAGGCAAGAACACGCTGACTTTTTCGGACCGTCGCGCACACAGCAGTCCAAGAAACTGGCACTGTACGGGAAATTCTTTACGAGGAAACGTTTCGTGCGAAATTTCTCGCAAGAAGTGCTTCGTTCCTTACGATGAATCGAGCAACAAGGGAAGCAGCAAAATTATTTCTCCTTCTGGAGACATATTAATTGCAGCTCGGTGGAACTAGCAGTAAGCTGGGTGAGGTGGTGATTGTTTCAAACATAACGAAAAACCGACAACTCACAAAAGGAATGGACAAAGAGAAGTATAACACGGAACAGGCACTGACACCAGGCACGTAGCCAGGATTTTGTTTCGGGGGGGGGGGGGGGGGGGGGGCCTGCCCATGACAAAATGCTGTATGAGGGGGAAAGAGGAGAGGCGGACCCAGCAAAATGGAAGATTTCGGGGGGGAGGGGGGGGCCGGGCCTCATGCCCCCCCTCCCTGGCTACGTGCCTGACTGACACCCAGCTGAGATAAATTAATGAAAGAGAAAAAAGACAATCCAAACAAGCAAAGGAATCGCATCCTTTCATCTCTTCGTTTCCCATTCTCGTTGCCTGTTAAAGGGGTTAGGACACAAAAATTAAACGGGTAGATTATTCTTGAAATAGAATGTTTATGGGTTACTTAGTATATAGGTAAACCAAGCTATGCAATTTTTAGAGGTCTAGTAATTAAAATAATCAGTTTATGAATGTTGATCATTTTGGTCTGGAGACGAGGCAACAATGCTAAAGTTAGTCACACCATGGTGCCCATAAACCACATGATCATCATATTTAGTGTAACACTCTTTTATTCTAGGCACCCACATGCTCACCTCGCCACGGTGCGATTGCACGCCCCCGCGTAACTGGCTACTCCAATGTATACTCTCGCTCTCGTCCCCTTTGATCTTCCACCTTGTATGCACGTGCGCGATCGTAGCAGGCAACGGCGAGTTCGTCCGTGACAATCTCGTCGTCGTCGCTGGAGCTGATCACGAGCCGGTTGAAGTCATAAGGACCAGCTTTCAACATCTTTTGATAACATCACTCTCGTCGCTGCTGCAGTCAGTGTCGAAGACTTCGGTGAAACAAGCGATGCCGCAGACGTCTCCGTCTCCAAACCGCATGCTCGAAACGCGGAAGGTAAACGTGCAAGCTGAAGCGCTATACGCTGAGGGAGCCAAGTCTGCGAGTGCGTACGATGGGACGCTGCATGTAGGGTGGACGTCCTCACCGACCCAACGAACACGGCAACATTGTCGAATGGGGTGGATCCGAGGGCCCTGCACACACTCGATTTATCCACACAACTATCCCGCCATTTTCGAGACGAATTTAGCAGGATCTTTGGAACGTACAATGGGTCCTAGCAGTATATTTATCTCATCTTTTATTTTTGGCGTGCCCTAACCCCTGTAAGTGCTAATCAAGATGGAACATTCTGTGGCCTTAGTGCCATGTGTCATTAGTTTTTCTATGTACGAGGCATAATAATGAGTGGGTTCCCTCAAGGAGGCTCGGAGTAGAAATGTACAGTCTTGTACGAGCACGCAGAGAGGCGTTTGCACATGACCGCGAGCTCGTACGTAACACTTCGGTAGGCAACAATTCCTCGCTTTATTTGTTATTTGTTTCCTCTTTCTTTTATTTCATTATAAATCTCAGTTGTGAGTCAGCACCTGTTTGCTCAGTGTTTTTTCTTTGTCCAGGTTTTTTATGTGCTGTCCTTCATCATGTGGCGCTAGCAGTTTGTTTTGCGCAACTAACAACCCAATCGGAGTGTAAGGATCGCTCCTTCTACTGGCTACTCACTTTGCTCCAAGAGGTCTGTTGAAAGAGCGTCTGGGCGTCCCGCAATCTACAGAATGAGGCTGACCAACGGCCTCACAAATAGAATCGCCTCGGCAAAACGTTTCCCTTCTAATCCTCACATAACTGCAAGGTGCGCATAAAATGACTCGGTGCGCTCTAAGACTAGCTGTACCCGTTTCGAGCTAACCAGGCTTTTTCTCGGCCACGCTCGAAACACGCTGAGTGCCAACCTCTATTGAGGAGGCTCAACAAAAGCTGCTCAGGGTCCGAAGGCAACTAAAACCCTCCGAACGTTTCGAAACCACAGCTGCAAAAGAATTGGAAAGAAAACGACAAGCGAGCGCGTCATGCGGTATGCAACAGACAACATCTGGGCTAAAAAATGCTTGCAACAGCAAACATGTGTCCTGAAACGTGGGTGAAGTTGGGCACGCCCTAAAGGGGGCTATGCCACCGGTCCCTCGGTCGAAGCGTGACCCCATCCCCCCTCCCCACACACACTGCTTGGTCCCCCAAGGTCGGAGGCCAACGTTACTAGACCAACTCAGTTGCGGAACTTTTACGAAGAAAAGAACCTTCCTCTCCCTTCCAAAGCCACCGCCCATAGATTAAAGAGCCATCTAGTGACTAAAAACTGTATTCTTTGAAGAAGCTAAAGCACCCCGATGTGTTTATGTCCATTTGACAAGTAGCGTCAAATGCGCCAATGCACAAGGGCTATGTCCCGTGTGGTTCTTGGAAGCAAATGGTGGCGCAGCACTGAAATGAGCCAATATAACAAGTGAATTGTGGGTGAGCACTCGCTCGAGCCATATGTCTTGTACACTTGTGCAAGAGTAGTTGTAAGTATTTAAAGGGGCCCTAAAGTGCGTTTTGAGATCCTGTGCGACCTATTTGCATGTTAAAAAAAGCGATAAACAATAGCATGGCTTACCGTTGTCGGAGAACAACAGATGGCATTATTGAGCTTTGCTGAGTATGGTGGAACGACAGACAGCGCTTCTCAGCCGCTCGGAAGCGATGGGTTCTCGCATGGGCGAGTGGCAAACTAGCCCCCGCTCACTTGAGTGGGAACTTGTCGCTCGCGAGTGGCTGACAAGCGCTATCAGTCGTTCAACCATATTCAGCAAGGTTCGGTAATGCCATTTGTCGTTCTGCACCAACAGTAAGTGTCGGGAAGTTTGGTCACTTTTTTAGTCCAAGATTTGCGATTATGACTTTTTACATATGGTAATATATATTCCTGGTTTTTTGTGATATTATCTCACACTTGCGTGATGCTCTTTTAATATTTTTTTAACTGTGAACATTCTTACATTCTACTACAAACTAAGCGATGTTTGTGATAGACTACGTGTCTCATGTTTTAGTGTCAATGTAGATATGGGATGTAATAACTTCTATTTTATGTGAAGCTGAACTGTGTCCTTTTGCAGTTATTGATGTATGTGCAGACTGCTCTTTTTTTCCCTTCTTTTTTTTTTCTGTATTTTATTTTTGTGTGTTTGAGTGTATGCATGTGTGCTGCTGGATCTGCCTTATGTCGGCCGTGGTACCCTATCGGGCGATTCATTCGGCTTTTGTACCATGGATCATTTCAAGGAGAGGGATCTTGTCTTGGAAAAAAAATGAAAGCCGTTTACAACTCCCTGTAACGCCGAATTAGAGCGCAGCTCTTGAGGAGGAGAGAAGGGTACTGAGGGGAGGGTATACCCCTCCTCCCTCCTCCTCACCTCCTCATCCTGCCTGCTACTCCTCCCTCTGAGCAGCGTCGCCGTCGGCGTAACTGTGAGGTCATGTCACCCTCGTGACGTCGCGTGACCTTCGTGACCTCACGGGGGTCACAGGATGTTACCGGGGCCACATGACCTCAGGGGGTCCTGTGACCTTACAGGGTCATGTGACGTCACCGCGGTCACGTGATCTCAGGGGGGTCACGTGACCTCACGGGGTCACGTGATGTCACCGGGATCATGTGACGTCACCGGGGTCACGTGACCTCACCGGGGTCACGTGACCTCACCGGGGTCACGTGACCTCAGGGGGTCACGCGACGTCATGGTTACGCCCACGCGGCTCAAGCCGGAAACGGGCGCCTAAGAGCTGCGCTCTGAAAAAGAAATGATTTGATATAATTTAATTTTTTTTAGGATGCTTAGAGATTGTAGATTGAGTTATAACCATAAAATGAGGATCTCATACCGCACTTTAATGCCCCTTTAAACCCTAGAAACAGATTTAACTGCAGTTATATGTGGCTGAAGTCGGATTTAACTGTACCCCAGGTAACTAGGGTATTAGAAGAAACACAAAGAGCGAATTTTATCCAGGAGCTTTGGAAGAAGCCGCGGTGAAGTGCCATCTAGACGCTGCGCATCAAAATCTGTGCCTCTTATGGAGTACACTAGCTACCGCAGCAGCCGTCTCCCAAACAGTGGCGCTTTGTACGACGAGAGGCCAACCTTTGGAGGAGAGGGGGAGTACCGCACCTGAAAGCGGCGTCTATGGGCAGTTCCACAACTGAGTCGATCTGGCAACGTGGTCAGAGACCCACGGCACCAAAGACGGCCCTGGAGTCGCCGCTGTGAGTCCCCGCTCCCAAGGAGGCGGCCGTGATGCGCACCCCCGGCGGCATTGCGCCCGGCTCAAAGTCAATCTTCTCACTGTACTTGGCCATGAGGAAGAGCAAGGCCACACCCACAATGATGCCCACATTCTGCAGCAGGAACACACGCACCTGAAAAAAGAGAGAGGGAGTGAGGCGCCGAGGGCCCCTCTCTCAACTGCTACGGAGCCCTAGGCGCGTCTCCGACCGGCTCGTTCACTGCTTCCTTAAAAGTCGTCCCTCGAGTTCTGCTCAACGACATCGTAGAAGTGCTAAGATGCCTTCACACTGCCAATGCATCGTACCAAAGACAGTCTGCAGACACTGTCTGAGCCACGCCGCCACGCCACCCCATGAAATTTTCCTTTAGCTTCAAGATTTATTTGAACACGGCGCCCGACACTATGCCACGTGCTCGACCGCCGTTCGTTTTGCTTTAAATGCGGTTCTCGGCCTACAAAATACTTGCGCACGGCGAGACACGGAAGGGAAACGTAAAAAGAAAGACGAGACAGAGCGCTCTCTCCCGTCTTCCTATTTACGTTTCCTCTCCGTGTCGCGCCATCCGACATCATACGTATAACCAACCAGCCCGCCGAATGATGTTGATGCTCGTTTTGGCCACTGCTCAGATGTTTACTAACGTGATGTTGTACCTAGTAGATGAGCGTAGCGTATAAAAGGGGCCAGAGTTTGCCCAGGGCGCTTGATGGCGTAAGGCCGGCCCTGACGACCCCGTTTCATTGGTCACACGAAAGCCATTTATACAAATGCAGGAAGCAAACTTATTTCAAACATGCCGTGTCTGCGGATAATTCTGTCGTCCCGTCTGCGGCGAACACCGTGTCCTTTGTGCGATGTACGAATGGTGCAACCGAGGCTTCAAGCTGTTGCCCGGTGCAATCCTGGCAGTGTCAAAGCAGCAGTGGCGGGTGCGGCAAACACCCGTTCCGCCGCATGTTGCTCTCCGGCCGGAAGTTGGGACGCCGCGACGACGGCGACACTCGGGTTCGTTTCCAATTTTTGCCGCATTAGTGCGACCGGCCGCCAAGATCGCATCCGACAAGACACATTGGATCCCGTGACATTATTTGTTGCCACTTCGTGACTACTTTTGGTACAAGTTTTCGGATAAATCCGAGGAACACACAATTTGCAGTATTTCTAGATAAAAAAAAACTCTGAATTCGAGGTCACGATGGCAAAATAAAGAGCAATAAAAGCCAAAAAGACGCCATTTTCCAATAAATAGTGCAAGAACGTGGGGTTGGTGGCCCTGAGGAGTGGCCGCTTCATTTTCATTCGAAACAGTTCGCCGCTTATCTTATCGAGGTTTGTTCGGAATGACGGGTCGTCATACTTTCGGGTCACAACAAAAGCCACCGTTCCGGGTTTCAGTTTGGAGCGTGCTATTCGCGCATACTTGATATTAAAAATAGAAAAAAATATCAAACACCTTTTTTGTGGCCTCTAAAAAAACTGCAAATACGTTGAATAAAAAAAAACATTTTTTCAGAGTAACAGATTGTTTGCCAAACCCCCAAGCGCCCTGCCCGCACTCGAGGAATCATGAGAAGGGTGTTCCATCAGTTCCCTAGTGATCGGTAATCTCGACCAATCCAATGCTTACACACTTTTGACTGTAATCCAGAGTCATCCCAAATATGCATCGTGTAAATTGCACAGACCTGTCATATCACTTTTAAAATTTCTTGCCTATGTCAGCATTTTTCACACTTGCATGCAATCCACCCTTCAACCTGGCTGAGTTGCAGAAATCTCTTACAATATCATATCATTCTCGCAATTGTTTTTTTTAGTGGGAATTCCTTGAAAAGTCGAGGATTCACAACAGCCCAAACCAGGATTAAGCTTGGACTCAGCGAGGCTGTTTTGTAGCATTTTTCGCATATCTAAGTTAATATTAAAATTGTTCGCAGTACCAGTGAATCTGTCTAGCTTCGAGCCCAACCTTCAAGCTTATTCCAACAAAGAGGTCACCAAGTCATCGCCCCTTCTCCTGGCTGAAGACATCGCTCGTCTTAGGCCCACTTCAGAAGGGGCAACTTTTCCAGCAATTTTGAGTTTGCTGGCGGGTTGTTCCCTAGCTTTCTCTAGATCGACATGAATTGCTGAGATCAGGTCCAGCTCAAAAAAAGCAAACAACTCGGAGCAACCCACAGATGTTTGAAGCGGCAGCAGCCAAATAGGGATGCAATATTTTCACGTGATACCCCATGCCGGTAATGATGACAACTAAAGACTTGGTTCTGGTTCGAAATTGATCGTTTTCGGAAATAAACCGTTTCAGAAAGATAAGTTTGTATTCTCAATGCCACCTAAAGACGTAAAAACAAGTTTATAGCGCGTAACTGTGCGTCTAAGTAGTGCAAGAAAAATAAAATTTAATTATAATGATGATCGCAATTTGCAGCAATTGGCTGCTCCATGTGAACGCGGGCAGCACGTATTGCTGGTGTTGCAACGTCAAATTGCTGGGAGAAATCGCCCGGTCTGAAGGGGGCCTTGAACATGAATTGGTAAGGCCCGCTTCTGACGGGGCAACTTTTCCAGCAATTTTGAGGTTGCTCGCGGGTTGTTCCCTAGCTTTCCCTAGATCGGCACGAATTGCTGAGATCGGGTCCGGCTCGAACAAGCGAGCAACTCTGAGCAATTTGAAGACGTTTGAAGCGGCTGCAGCCAATCAGGGACGCGATATTTTCACGTGACACCCCCGTGGTGGTGATGACGACAGCTCAAGACTTCGTTCTGGTTTTAAATGGATCGTTTCTGAAAATAAACGTTTTCAGAAAGATGAGTTAGTATTCTCAACACCATTCAAAGATATAAAAATATGTTTTTAGCGCGTAGTTGTGCGTCTAAATAGTGCAAGAAAAATCAAATTGAATGATGATGATAGCAAGTCGGAGCAATTCGGTTGCTGCGTGTGAACGCGGGCGGCCCGTGTTGCTGGTGTTGCGACGCCAAGTTGCTGGGTGAAACTGCCCCGTCTGAAGCGGGCCTAAGAGCTGAAAAATGCACAGACGTCAAGCCCGAAGTGTGTACTTGGCGCTAAATATGCATGCATACGATTTCTTTACTGCCGCAATATACCGGGCAAGTGCCAACTAAAAATTTGGAAATTATCGCGAAAAAATGGGGGTTGGGCGCTTGTCCGGTCATCAATTTTACAGATCAATGTACGACGCATATTTTCTCAGAACTTACAAATTTGGGAATGGGAAATTAGCGTGGAATGGGGGATGCACGGTATTCTATGGTAGGTAAAAATGTGGCCTGCAAGGTGCTGCCCGACTTTCAGCCTGGGGAGTGCCTTTGCAGCGGGGAATTATCAGCAAACTTTCTGATCTACGGTCGACCGGCTGCATTACTGCGAACGAGGAGTTCTCACTCGTGTGCTTGAACGTTACAATGTTTAAACTGTCGTCTGCTTGACACAACCAAGAGCGAAAAAGAAAGAAAAAAAACGCTGTCGGGCGTATTTGCGTGACTTCCGGCAACTCTCTTCTCTACATGTCTCCCTCCCCCCCCCCCCGTCCACGTGTCGCAGCCATTAACACCGGGCTCATGTTTCAGTTTCAATTCAAAGCAGTAGAGTTTTTTTGGCCTTATTAAAAATATATGACTCCGTAGCAAAATATTGATTGGGTAGTCTTCCGACATCATATTAAATCGCCTGGCAAGAAATAAAAAAAAATAGTTTGGGGGGGGGGGGAAGGGGGTCAGTGTCTTTTTTATTAAAGCAACACTTTTCTGCAGGATTTGCCGTGGGACAGTTAGTAGTGCCAATGGCACGAGCGAAAATGCCAAACGCAGCTGCAGAAATAGCATTCAATACAGGCAAGGTCTTACGAATTGAGTGTACGCTTATGTCCAGATATTATTTATATTTTACTTTTAATACTGAGAATATGGAAACGGTAAAATTAACCTCCGAATTTCGGAGAATCGGGAATCTAAAAAATTAACTTTGATAAACCCCGATTTTTGGGCGAAAAATAAACTCGGAAAACACAGAACCCTAGTTATAGTACAGTCGAATCTCGTTAATTCAAACTCGAGGGAGGCTGAAAATTTGTTTGAATAAAGCAAAGTTTGAATTATCAGGAGTTTCCTCCCATAGAAACGCATAGGATGGAACCTGCATGTTAGTTTGAATTATCCGCAAGTTTGCATTAAGAGTGTTTGAATTAATGAAAGTCGACTATAGGACGTAAAACACACCATAGAGACGCACTCCCGGCACCGTACAACTTCTGCCCGTGTCGTGTGCTGCCAGCTGCACCGAGCTTTACGGGACTCTGCTATCTACGACCGACGGCCCTGACGGTTACCGGTCGCCTGGAGGGCGTCGGTTGCACTTCATCTCGGGTAGAAGTCAGATTATTCTTGCGTAAAGAAGGGAGGCAAATGCCGGTCGACCTCGCTGTTTCCGCACCGTCCCCAGAGCCCGGAACAGCTCGGCGGACACCGCGGAGAGGGAGGACACGTACCGATTGCAGCAGGCCCTGCCCGCTTGCAGCCTCCAGGGCTTCGTTGAGTTCCCCCATCTGCAAGCAGAGAGAGACGTCCTTCAGACATGGCACTCGGGAGGCGCAGTACGTCAATCGCCACTTTATGGTGAGGATGCTGCCACGTTTGTCCTCACCTCATCTCAGTCACTGACAGGATCGAAATGGCGGGGAGAAGTTTAGGTTGTCCTGTTTCCAGCACAAGCTTCCTAGTTTCGGACACACTTTGGTATCTTGTGAGCTGTCGATGTGCACGCTCAGCCAAAGCACATTAGAAGGCAACTTATAACGGCGATTAATAGTTTTATTGTAGGCCAAAGGTGCACCAAACTATATACAGTAAACTCTCGCTTGAGTGAACGTTGGTTTAACGAATATTTCAGAATAACAAACTTTAAAATAATCCCCAGCGGTTTTCCTACGCATTCTATGCAGAAACGTTTCAGTTAAACAAAAAATGAATTCCGGAAAAGCAAATATTTCAGTTCAACGAACTTGATCAGTAGACCCAAGATTATTTTTGCAATCAGTTCAACAAAATTTTGTGCTCTGCAGTGCTAAAGTAGCCGATGCACGCCGCCGCCGTCTCTGCAGCGGTGGCGTATCATCGCTGGTGTTTACAGCACCGCTGAGGCAAAGCGGCGGTGCGGTTGACGAAAACGAACCACGTGGTGTGTCTGTTTTTTCTTTGTCATCGGTTCCGTTCGGCCATCTTAGTTTTGAGTAACAATGGCAGGACGGCAAATTGTGCGCCCGCTTTCGTAACAAGTATGACGAAACGGAAGTGGTTGTCTCTATCAGATGAGCTCAAAATCCTTCAGCGTCTCTTCAACAATTATAGGCAAGTGGACTTTGCGAAGGGCTATGGTATTCCACCGTCGAAGTTGACAACGATAGTGAAGCAAAAGTCGAAGCTTGAAGGAGAAACTGTTCATTCCCAGCAGGAAACGACTCTGCATGGAATTTTTCGAGCCAGTGGACTATGCCGTTCTGGTATGGCTTCGTCACAGCACCAAGCTGTGCCAGAGGAAGTGCAAAAAAACATAAACTCTCTGGACAGCATTGTTACTTCATGCGCTTTAATAGCACCGGTGCAAATGAAAAATTGAATTTTTTTCAAAATGAGGAAGGCAGCAAGGTAACTGTTACGCACTTTTGTATATACAGTCGCCGACCGATTATTCGGACTTCGCGGGAACCGAAAAAACGTCCGAATAATACAGCAGTCCGAAAAATCGGCAGAATGAAAAACTTGCCTTTATTACTTCCAAGTGGGCTTAAAAAAGCCGTAAATGGTGCCTCGTTTCAGGTTACACCTCCGTTTCCGTTCGGCAACTTTCTGTTAGCTTGAGAATCGCTGCCTTCTTTTCTAGCGTTATGGTCGAGTACTTTCTGCGCTTCTTAACGACACATCGCGGTGGCAGAACAACAGATGGGGCCATGACGTCCAAGCCAGCGTTGTCCGAACAAGATGAGAAGCGCAAATCCACGAGCGCAAAATGGCGACTGGCGACGCGAAGGAACGGAAAAACAAAGCAAAACGATAATGATGATGATGATGACGTGCAGCTAAATGGAAAAAAGGGCTAGCATAGCGTCACCTAGCGGTAAAACTAAAGAGTACTCAAGTAGCGCTGCCAAGCCAAGCCAATCCATTTGCAGCCAACAACATAGAATTCAAAATGGCCGCTTCTCGATGGTGTTTTCCGCCGATCGCTCGCGACGATTTTGTCCGAATAATCAAACTTTCGGACTTCAAGCTGTCCGAAACATTGGTTGTGAATATACACGATTTCTATGGGGTAAGTCACGGTTCCGCCTTTAGGTCCGAAACATTGAACAAGTCCGAATTATCGGAGTCCGAAAAATCGGTCGGCGACTGTATCGATGTACCTACATAACTCCCTAAATTGCATTTCACAGTTTTGACTCGATGTATGCTGTGCCCTGTGCTGTTCCATATTCTGGTGAATATATTCAGTTTAGTGAACTTTCAGTTAAGTGAACTGTCTCCTTGGATTCCTTGAAGTTCGCTCAAGTGAGAATTTACCGTACATCCAAATTCTTTTAGTATGGAATGCGACCCGACAAATATGCGCATTGTTAAAACGGAGGTTCGGGCGAGTTGGTTGTTCACGACTGACAAGGAAACAGCGCACCCTCCAAACAAGCACTCTAAAGTTTTCATGCACACACAAAAAAAAAAAAAAAGAGCCACTTACAGCACTGTGTAAGCGGCTCTTTTTTTTTTTTTTTTTGTGTGTGAGCATGAAAACTTTAGAGTGCTTGTTTTGAGGGTGCGCTGTTTCCTTGTCAGTCAAATATGCGCAGTATTAGAACTGGTGAACGAGGCCAGTGTTGAAAATAAAACTGACTACGCAATCAAATGAGATGAAGGGGGTGTTCTCGCAGTAAGAAAGAAGGGCGTAAGCGTATACAGTACCTAGAAACTCGAGAAACCGATAACGTCCTTTTTCCTCGAGGCAGGACAAACCCATAGGAAGTGTAGGGTAGAAGATACAACGTCTCCGCAGTGTGCGCGGCGCGGTGGATCTTCCCCACAGAGGAGATATTTGAGGGCCGGTGATATAGAAATGACCTATGTGAAGCCGATTTTTTAAAGAGGCACTTTCTTACCTTCCAGCCACAGCTCTATCGATAGAGCCTAAAGAGGCTCTATCGTCGGGCCTACCTTTAGGCCAAGGCCACAGCCAATCCCCTCCTCACATCCTCTCCTCCCTCTCACCTCTTCTGCCGGCAGCTTGTTGCCCTCCGACAAATACCCTACACAGGGTTCGTACAGGATTCAAAGAAAGATATTCAAGGATAATCAAGGAATTTCAAGGCCTTGTGGGAGTATTTTCAAGGACCTAACAGTGGGATGTGACGACCTTCAGAGTCCAAAACACTTCGGTGTTTGTCGTCAACATGTGCGTCTTGCAAGCAGAGTTTAGGTTTGGCAACTGCGGTGGAGGCCGGACAGTGGTGGTTCGTTCACTCGTGCTCTGAGTCGGGTAATTTTGCACCGAGCTCTTGCTGCGATCGTCATGATGACGGCATGTTTCGCGCTCTTCATACGGCTCTTCAACGCCGACTCGCCCATGGCGGCAACATCGAAAATTTTTTCGCACGGCTTGCATCTTGCACAATGCTGATTTATCGTACCTGGCGCCACCCAGTCCTTATATTTATCACTGCAGAGCCACGCACCTTGAAACCTGCTTTTTCCGGGCATTTTCCTACGACCGAGTACAAAACACAAAACCAAGGGCGGAAACGGCGGAAACAGTGCGCAAAGCATTCCCGGATCAGATTGGATTCGGATTCGGATCTGCTCCAATGTGGCCAACCATCCATTGAACATCGGCTAAATCAAATTAAATTGAAATACCCTAGACCGAAGCGAAAAAAAAAATATTGATAAGCATAACAGAAATGTACAATATGTATCCGCATTTGCTATCTTAAATGGCCATTCACGGATTTTTTAGGTTGGGCCAAAAATCTAGGGCTTTCAAGCGCCCAGCAAGCCAAATTTTCAAATTCAAGGGTTTTCAAGGTCTAGCGAAAAATCCAGGGCTTTCAAGGGCCTTGAAAACTCAATTTCTATATTCAAGGGTTTTCAAGGGTTTCAAGGACCTGTGCGCACCCTGCTACAGTCCGGATCCATCCTCACCCCCCCATCTGTTACACCGATTCCGTAAGCACAAACGACACGACAGCCCAAGGGCAACAGACCCCTACTCTCCCTATCGATACGTGCGGATCGTGCCACACTAAGGCTGACATGGAGCACCTGCTTTGGGTCTGCCTGCCTTGCTTGGAGTCCCGGACCTGCACCTTGGCCACCATCCAACGAGGTTCTTGGCCTACCTCGCTGCGCACTTGGGCGAGCTTGGACCCCTCCACCCCTAAGGCGACCGCCACCAAGCTCTGGCAATCACTGCTCGGGTACCTCCAAAACACTGCAGCTCCACTGGTTGGTGCCCGGCTTCACCTTTTGACCGCAGTGTTTTAGAGCAATCAATGTGAAATAAATGCTTTACCCCCCCCCCCCCACCTACTCACAATCCAAGAACAAACTTGATGAAGTGAAGCTTATTGTTGGATTCCACGTCCCATTCAGTCTGCCTCTAATAGACCATTCTACTAAGATGAGAGGAGGGAAATGGGCCACAATGTTTGGGCAGTTCCGGCAATAGAGCCCACTAAAACTGCCCAAACAATGAGAACACCGTATCACCTTTCCCTCCTTCACCCTGACGCTTCCACTGAAATTCCCAGATGTATATACAGGCTGTCACAAAAGAAAATTTCCACGGTCTTTTTTACCGCAAAAATAAACTAGGCATCGCCGAACGCTCATTCTTCGCCCAAAGGTAGAGCTAGACGTCACAACCAGATGCCAAAGTTTCAGCCCGATTCGATAACTTAATCAAAAGTTATAACTGATTTTCTGAAAAATTCAATGGGAAAATTGCGGCCGACGGAGTTTTCGAACACATGGGGCTCTATGGCACCAGAAACCGAAAACGGGCAAAAATGGGCTCCATTTTCCCATTGAAATTTTCAGAAAATCATTTACAACTTTTGATTAAATTATTGGATCGGGCTGAAACTTTGGCATCTGGTTGTGACCTCTAGCTCTACCTTTGGGCGGAGAATGAGCATTCGGCGATGCCTAGTTTATTTTTGCGGTAAAAAAAGACCGCATAAATTTTCTTTTGTGACACCCTGTAGATGGTGCTGCAGTCAAACAAAATGGCGCCATCCAGAAAATCCTTAGTGGAATGGTCTATCGAGGTCAAAATCTGAGACCGTTACAATGCTCTGCTCCACAAGTAAGCATAAACGATTACTTTATTCTACCCAGCTTGGGCTGCTCACCATGGCCACCAGGGAGATGTAGAGGAACATCCCTGCTGCGAGGGCAAAGATGTGTGGCGCCCCCTGGGTGAAGTCCCCCACCAGGATGCCCACGCCCAGGCCCAGGAAGCAGGTCAGGGCGGAGAGGAAGTTGTAGGCAACGGCCTGCCGCGTGGACATGCCCGCACTAAGCAGCACCGCAAAGTCCCCTGCACCGGGTCAAGGGGGGCGGGGGGGCACCAAATAGTTACCAGGTGTCGTACCGTTACCGACGGTAATGATACCGGGCCTGGAGCACCTCTCAGAATGGTGCGTTTACTGCAATCACAAAAGATGAACCTCGATTTCGACCCAATGGCATCGAAAAAGTATCATACCTAGGGTTCTGGTTTAAACTGATAAAAAACGATGAACAAATGCCAGATTAATTTTACAAAATTCAATTTTAAAGGCAGAATATCAATTTTGCCTTTAAGGCGAAATCTACTTTTATTGGCAAACGTCGATTTTTATAAAATTTTCCCCATGCACTAAATATCCATCCCCGAGTATGTCTAGGAAATATCTCATAAATCTATTCTTTTTTTTTTCGAAAAAGTAAGTTCCGAAGTTTACGCATACAGGCGTAAATTCGAGCACGCAGACAGGGGTGGTGCTGGGATTGCTCGCGACGTCAAATGTTGCATCCAAAAGCAGATGCTCCCTCCCTCACGGCGTTGTGCGTCGTAGTGATGGCAAGTCTCCTTGGTTTTGCAAACTGCGTCGGGTTTAGGCTATTCACGGCATGTGAAGGAGGGCGGGGGGAATCGGTGATGGGCTGTAGGGTGCGATAACATCACAAAAAAATGCAGCAGAGTGACATCTCGCCGGTTTCTGACCGAGAAGTTCCTGCGACGGAGGTGGGACTGAGCAGTCCGACGCAAACGCTGGCTCCAAGTGTGCTAGAAAAAAGTTTTTACTGTGCTAGCAAACAGAACTTTCTGTACCACCCTGCTTCTGAAGGGGCATCTGTCAGTGGATCGTGACTGCAGCCGCCACGGGTGGTCCCCTCGGAGGCGATGCCAGCGGACCAAATCCGAATGGCGAATTGTTTACCATGTCATACTGGCAATCTTGAAACATTTGCTGGTCATTGCTCGACTCCGACAAGCTTGTAATTCGTAGTCCATTACTTCCCACGGATGATTGCAACAGCCTTCTGTCTGCTTCGAATGGTGGATGAAACAGGCTGAAGTTTGTTAACGTAGCAGCTTGGGCGAGTTGGTTACTCATATTAACACACACTACAGCGCACTAAGTGTATGATGCAAGCATACTTTTGTGGTAGTGGGCTGTAGTGTGTGTTAAATATGAGGCTGAAGCTGCCCGTGTGCTGTTGTTTATATAACATCAGATACATTAAGACGGCAGACCAGTAATGTTGCAAGTTAGTTTTGGTGTCAGTTTTATCGTACAGTGAAACGCCTTTATAACGAAGTCCACATGACCGGTAAAATTTTTCGTAGCACGGGTAACTTCGTGGGGCGAAAGTTCGCGCTGCAAAATCTAGGCATTGTAGGATCGATTACCACTTTTTATAAATAAAAATTCTATTGACATATGTTTGTGTACTCTCCGCCACGTGATGCAATTTAGACACCAAGCTTGCGGTCGACCACCAGTACCGCCACTGGCAAAGTTTGTCATCTACAGCCGAAACACCAGGCGCTCCTTGCTGCAGACTAATTTCTCCGCTGTCCAAACTTCCACACAACAAGCTTAACTGACTTATCAAAATATGAATTGCAGAAATCATTAAACCACAGACATATGCAAAGGCGAAAACACCGATCGTTCAAGTTTGGCCTTTCCTAAATCGGGCAGCGGCTTCTGCCGCCCCGCCACGTCTCATTCGGAGGAGGCTCTCGAAGCGACTGTGCCGCTCTCAATTGCATGTAGAGTCACTAGACGGCGTAGGAGCGGGCGCGGCAGTACAGGGGCTTTACGCGGCAGCGTACTGCAGCACAGCAGATTCGGTCACGCACTCGGAGCGGGACAGCTGTTGCACGCGGTGCAGCGAGGATGGGGAGAGGCGCACAACCGAGCCAATTGAGCTCTTTTTCATATCTGTCCGGCACAAAGAGGGCGGGGAAAGAGCACATTAATTTATATGCGGCTCTAATGATTTCGTTCAGATTTTGCTGTCATGGGTAGAGTCACAGACCACTTTCTCAACTGCATATTACAGCTCCAAGCCCAAACGATTCGGGACTCCGATCGAGCAAGATTGAGAATCTTGGATCTTGACAAAGATCTGCACATCGGTCGAACGAATGCCAAGACGGCATAAGAAGTTGCGACTGCCAATGAAAGTACTCTTTTTATTCTTTTCAAATGCACTGACGTGCATTCAAAATAGGAAAATAGTGCGTGTATCGCTCAAACGGAGCGTCAAAGAAAAAAAAAACTCGTCTTGGAGAGAAGTGGCGCGTGCATACTCAAGGGCGCGAGCAAAAAAAGTATGCACGAGCGAGCACGGCGGAGGCGCGGCACTGCCTCCATCGTGCTGCTTCCGCTGCTGCCGCCGTGTTGCGTGTTCTCGGTTTCGGGTATGGTTTTGGGTCTAAATATTTCTTTGTTAGTGTGCAACCTAGTGTCCAGATGACGTTATGCGACAAAATGTTTCTGCTTAGAAAGCCTGCATGCAAAACATAGTCATGTAACACCATCTATGTACAAGGTTGCACGCTAAAAAATTATTTGGACCCAAAACCAAGAAGGCGCGGCACGGCGGGGGGGGGGGGGGGGGGGGGGGGGGGGGGGGGGGGGGGGGGGTGCTGCAGTATTTCCTTCTCTACCGTGCTGGGAAGCGGTCCTTTTAAGGGAATGGGACTAAGGGGGGGGGGAAAACTTTACACCAGGGGGGTGGGGGGGGGGGGGGGGGGGTGGGGGGGGGGGGGGGGGGGGGTTAATGGGGGGGTTAAAATAGGTGGGGGGGGGGGGGAACAATGGC
>JABSTQ010006350.1:0-24946 GCA_013358835.2 Ixodes persulcatus | reverse complement strand
ATGGCGCAGATGCGGCAGGAAGCGCTGTCGTCTAAAGAACAGCGACTCGTCTTCAGACGTTCCGCAACAACCAAAGAAGCAAGCTAGCACCAGCCTCACCGTCATCTTCGTTCCTGTGAAAGAGGAGACCAGACTTTCAGCGCTCAACAGCCTGAAAGTTTCCAAAGCCATGAGAAGCTCTGCCAAGAGTGCATCATCAAGTGGCCCCAACGACCGGCTGAACCTGATCGCTGTTGATGTTCGCAACGGGCAGGTAGCGAAAACTCTACTAAACACTGCAATGCTCTGCGCTGTTCAGTAAGAGCCTACTCACCACTGTAGGGCCCATTTCGTATGGCGTCATCCAAGGCGTCGACGCTGAAATCACAAAGACGACATTGCGCGCAATCTTCGCGCTGAAGACACATGCTGCAAGATTGCCAACGTTCGGAGACTGGACGCTCCCGCATCGTGAAGGTCGCCTTCACCAGCACTAAGCTGCCAAGCTACGTGCTTCTAGGGCACGTTCGTTATCCAGTCTCCACCGTTCACAGACACACCGTTACAATGTCACAATTGTATAGGATTTCGCCACAAGAAAGTCGCCTGCCAACGTCCGAAGGCCTGCTGCCGTTGGGGAACACCATGACGGGACGGGTGCTGAATGTCAGTCCACGACAGTGAAATGCGCCAACTGCAGTGGAAAGCACCAAGCCACATCACATGACTGTCCAAAATGGATTAAAGAGCGTGACATTATAGTGTACTCCAAGAAGAATTCAGTGGGATTCCGCGAAGCGAATTCAGCCTGGATCCCGAAAAGAGACAAAAAACTGGCAGCGCTGAGATCATAGTGCAAGACGAATCAGAGCCAACGATCTCTAACAGGCGCCAAAAGCTACGCTTCTGTCGTCGCTGGGACCGTCAGACAAAAATCGCTATCAACAAAGCACCACCAAATGATGTCCCAAGTGACGAAAGGCCAATGTCGTCGACGCAGCAGCCTTCCTCGCAGGCGCTTCCAAGGCGCTAGGCAACAAAACGAAGCACTGAAAGGAAAGAAAGCGAGACTTCAGACTTACCCATCGCGACAACACCCGCTGGGTCCATTATCAAGACAGTTGCAAACATATCCCTGGCGATATTGTCTAAATTGGAAGCCTCGTGGGCCCGAGCAATTGCTACAATCTTGCAGGCATGCTTCCCCTTGGGAGCATGCTAGCGGGACCAAGTAACGCGAATGCGCGATGCCGTGGACAGGAACCCGAACAGACAAAGAGCTCCCATATCTCGCCAAAAGATAGCACTCGTAAACAAAGGCGCAGTCCAGTGTTCCCTTCCATTCTTCAATGGAACGTAAATGGGCTGCGCACCCGCCTACCAGCGATACGTGAATCTTTGAAAACTGAGCGTGTTGACGTCCTGGCTCTTCAAGAAACAAATGTCGTACCTGGAGAAGAGCGCCTTTCTCCATATGTGTTCTACCACAGTGCCCCCATAAATCCAAATTTAGATCACGAGTGGCGATCCTTGTACGTGATGATGTATATCATAACCCTATAGACCCTATAGACCTTTCGGACTTGAATTCGGCCATGGAGGAGTACTCCGGCGTGATTATTCGAATAAAAGGATGCGAAACAACGATTGTTTCAGCTTACATCACGCCACACGGAGTCTGGAACACAGAAGTGCTGGAAAAGATTAAAAAGAGAAGCCGCGGTCAGCTCATCATCTGCGCGAGATTTGAATGCTCACAACGACTCTTGGGGTGGTAGACGAACGGACGCCAGAGGACGACAGCTAGAGGCTACCATGGCAGAGATTCAACTTCGAGCTCTAAACGATGGGTCCTCCACATTTCGTAGGAAAGGGCTCAGCACCACTATCGACCTGACATTGGTGTCATCCGAAATATTTGGGTTATGGACGGCTCGACCCGACACAGAGGGAAGTGACCACGTGCCTATCAGGGTGACACATCCAACTACAAGCCCCAAAAACCTAAAAACCTGTAAGGTGATGAACTAGGGATTGATTTCGTCAGCATGTTGCTTCCGCCATTGAGAGTGGCAACTATGAAGATCTAACATCTTGTATTGCGGAGTGCCTGCGACTTGCTACGCGCTCCTTCACGGTGCCCGTTACATGCCCTGCACCTGACTTGGAATGGCTAAACCTCCGCGCAGCCCGAAGACAGGCACAGCGAAGGGCACTTAGCACGGACGCCTCATGGGACTGGACGCGCCAAAACCGGATCGACGCTAAATTTAGACGACATACGAAAAAACTTCAAAGATGGCAATGGAGACACGAATGCGCATCGCTCGGCGGTGCTGGAGGTGGTAGACGTGTTTGGAGACTCGCTCGAGCCCTCGCCGGCGCAAAAATTCCGCGTAATCCCATTGCAGATCTTGCAATGGAGTCCGGTTGGCCCATGACAGTGGTGGCGGAGGTATTAGCGGACGAAGTTTCTCGGCAGCCATCCACTCTGTTACAGTACCGGGAACAGTTAGGTCGACCACCTCAAGTTCCACTCACCGAAGATCGAAATAACGAGGCAATGTTGACGAGCCATTCCAATTTCACTCTGGCGGAACTCACTGAAGCCCTTCACAAGTGTAACAAAAAGAGTGCTCCAGGACCGGATGGTATAACCTACCAAGCGCTCAGAAACGTCGATCCTGCCTACCACCTTGATGTTCTTGAAAAACGGAACCTTGTATGGGCAACCGGCATCATTCCAGATGCATGGAAGGAGTCAACTATCATCCCAATACTCAAACAAGGGAAACCGGCCGCGCTGCCGTCGTCTTACAGACCAGTGTCACTTACAAGTTGTGTAGGCAAACTACTTGAACGGATGGTCCTTCGACGTCTCACCTGGCTATTGGATAGGATGAAAGCGTTTCCACCAGAACTAGCAGGCTTTCGATCGAAAAGGTGCACCGGCGATGCCATTGGAGATATCGCGTCAACCCTCGAGGAGGCAAAAGCTACAGGAAAGATGGTACACTGTGTGTTTTTAGACATCAGTCGTGCATTTGGCACTCTCCCTCATTTCACCATCATACACCGGCTGAAGCAACTCGGAAGTGGTGGACGGATTCTTTCCTTTATCAAGGCGTTCCTTTCTGGACGAACCACCCGCGTCAAAGTGCCTGAAGCTGTCAACTCACCATGACCAACAGACCGAGGAGTTCCTCAAGGCAGCGTGTTGAGCCCCATACTTTTCAACATAGCGATGGCTACCCTCCCCGGTTGCTTACCAACAGGACACTCCAATCTCCGTACAAGAATGCCCATACACGCGAATGATGTTGCAATTTGGTGCGTCGGACTCCCGAAGAACGCGATCGCAATTCGCAATCGCCTTCAAGTGGCCGTTAATGCCACGGCGACAATGATATCGAGATTGGGCCTTACCCACTCAGCTGAAAAAACAGCTTCACTTCTATACCGGCCTGCAGGTCGAGCACCACAAAACGCACTGCAGCTGAAACTTGCTGGGATGCCACTGAGAAGGGTTAGACAGCACACCTATCTCGGAGTTGTCTTGAATGACCGCGTGACTTGGAGGCCAGAAGTTTGTAGGACACTGGGTCGATGCCGACGGCTATTGCGAGTCATACGACAACTTGGAGGATGCTCTTGGGGTGCTCCACAACGCGCTCTTCTCCAACTTTATAAGGGTCTCATAATGTCCAGGCTCCTGTACTCGCTCCCTCTTTTAGCCATTGGAAGATTCCAAATTAGAGAACTTGACACATTCCACCGAATTGTTCTTCGCAGCTGCTTAGGGCTCCCCCCTTTGGCGGAAAATATTGCGACACTTGTGTCTTCCGAGGAATGGCCGTTTTTCCTAAGACTGGAGGAGAGAGCCATGCGCAACATTAGTCGCATGAGTGGTGTGCCCTCTGAGTCTAGCATCTGATCTCACCTTCGAGCTAGACGAAACTCTCACCTGGGGCATTTGATAGTGCGATTCGATCGAGAGATTGGAGGCCCTGGAGAGTTCCTTCCTTCTTTGCCTCCGCATTCGACACGTCTACCACTGGTGATATGCGAGAGTCTACCTCTTCCACAGCGAAAAGCAAATGTTCTGACAATTGTTGCGAGGTCAGCTGCTATAGAACGCCTAGATGACGACTTCAAAGACTGGATTCAGGTATATACAGACGCGTCGATCAACAGGGCCAAGAAGACAGCAACAGTTGCAATCACAATTCCAGAAATGGACTTTGATATTGCTGAACGACTCAACTTTTGACGTCATCAACAACCGCAGAGCTGGTGGCAATTTGGGGAGCGCTTGAGTCTATCAAGAACATTACGCTGCCCACTAAGGCTGTAATTTTAACCGATTCTAAGGTGCACTCCAACAGCTCCAACTGACTGATAAACGCACGCCACTACTGGCTAGAGTTGCATTAGAGGCTCAAACAGTGGAGGATCTAGGGTGGACCCTCGCCATGCAGTGGATCCCGTCTCATGTTGGAATTTCCGGCAATGAGCGAGCAGACACACTGGCTGCAAGGGCCCATGACGATCACGCGCCGACGTTTCTCTTGGACCAATTCAACGAGGCGCATCGATTAATTCATATCGAGCTTCAGCAATTTCATCCACATCCTGGAATGGCGATTGGAAAGCCGCCTCCAACGATTCCTCGGAATCATCCACGTGCCGACGCTTCACTGCTACACAGACTCCGGGCTGGGTGTCCATACACGGGAAAGTGGCTTCACATGATGGGCCGAAAACAAGACCCCAACTGTCCAGACTGTGGGGATCCAGAATACTCGGAGCACGTGCTCTTGTTGTGCCCTGCTCATGAAGAACCCAGAAGAACGCTTCTTCAGAGTTACGCCCAAGCAGGACTTGTTCATGCCACTGTCAGCGACATATTGAATCCCGAGGGTCACCGGGGGGCAGCAGAAAGAGCGTTCCGTGCACTTCTACGATTCCTTCGAGAAAAAGGCCTTGAAGACAGACTTTGACTTTACTGGGGAGTCGGCCAGATGCTGGTCATTGATCACGTTTCCAGCGAAACAGTGACTAGAGAGTCACTGTTTCACATAGCGGTGCCGCGGTGCCGGGGCAGGGCCGAGGCCGCACCGGAGAAGGAGGAGGGGCGACGTTTTGGCCGGCCGTCATGTGGGAGCCGCGCTGGAACAAAAACTCCCGGGCAGTAGGGAACGGAGGATGGCTGGAGCGTTTCCTTGCGGTCGGTTCGGGGTCTGCTCCCGGCGTGGCGGGAACGGTGACATTATTGCGGTGGCGCTGTGCTGAACATTTCATGTCCCCTTTCCTTGAGCCTCTCTGCTTAGCACTCACAGTATGCAAATATTGCTTTTTGTTCTCATTCTTTTACTCTCCCCTTTTCATCCGCTTCCCTAATCCACCAGGGAGTGACTCGCCCCATCAACGGAGGCCCACAATCTCCTGGTGTACACCCTTTCCCGTCACCCCCCCCCCCAAAAAAAAAATCCACCAGGTAGCGCAACAAAACACCCAAACAGTTTTTAATTGTTTTTAAAATTAGCTAAGTTCTACACCTATCAAGAAACCAAAGCAAGATCATTGTGAAAATATAATAAAAACGCAATGTATATCTATTCCAAACAATAAATGTTATTAGATGCCAATAAATCTGTTTGATGTCCAAAAAAGATATACGTCAAAAACAGATAAGTTTGAAGGGCTCCTGGAGCGTTATGACTTTGAAAATGAAAAAAAGCCATCGTCCACCTCTTGGGCAACCATTGTATTTCTAAATGTTATAAAATATTTTATCATAGTTTAATTATTTCCTCAGCGGCATTTGAAGCACCATGACTCGAAGCACAAAAAAGTGATAGATTTGATATAGAATAACTAAACAAAAAAAGTTTACAGAACATTAAATGTTTTTCTGCATATTAACATTTTTAAGCACTACATCTGTAGCTAATTCCGTTGCCCTAGCGCTTGTCATTAAAAACATATTTGTGCTGAAAAATGTCAATTTTTGGGCAATATTTGGAGGGATGAAAAAAACAAAGTAGTGCAAATACCAAAATATTATATCGTTACATTCTGCTCCGACATCATCTTAACAGAACTGCTCTATGCGGAGGGCAAGTTCGTCTGCTTCTCGCGCAGGGGGGGGGGGGGGGGGGGGTAGCGGTGACGTCAGAACGCCGAGCCCTGATTGGCTGATCGCGACCCCCCTATCTGAGCGTCGTCTGCTCGCAACGTCGTCTGCGTCTGTCTTACCTTTCCTGCGACTTTCGAAAGTGCAGAGGCCAGATTCACGAAACGATCTTTCGCCAAAAATGTGCGTAAGACAAAACGTGAGAACAAATTCGTATTCACGAAACGAAATTATCGTAAGTTTTGCGCAGGTTACGACGGAATCCTACGACAGCTCCGAAGCTGTCTTACGCACACCTTGCGATCAAATCAGCATGGCCGACAGCGTCGCTCGGTTACTTGTCGCGACGACCAACGGACGTTTATTTTTGTACGTGCTCTTCTCACGCGTCCCGACTACAAGCAGCAAGAAAAAAAGTAAAAAGTACTTGAAATAAACCACGACGAACAAGAACGCTGGATCCAGGAACACCCGGGAAATGCTCCAATGGCCACGATTCCACTGACCACGACCAAGCGAGCTCGCCAGATAGGCCTAGCAGGCACTCCGACTCGGTGGAACGGTGCTCCGACGGTCCTTGGCCAAGGCCGTCTGCCCACGACCGGCTGGCGTGCTGAATGGAATATGCCCGCGCGACCCTTGTGAACCCTTCCCGTATTATACTTTGATCGCTGACCTCAATTTTAGATTAAGAGGTCAATCTCTTCCTCTTGTCATCTCCTTGTTTTCCGAGGCGGCGGTGACTCTCGCCGGTGAAAAAGCGGTGAATCTCCGACAGACGCAGGAAAGGTAAAGCAGCCATCGCTTTGACTAGCAGACGTAAAGCAGACGACATTAACTGCGCCAACCCGCCGACGCCGTTAAAGGGGTCATGAAACGATTTTCCTACTTCTTCCTCCTTAGCTTTAATCCTCAACTCAAATGCGAATTGTGAAATCACGTGGTCGTGACATTCCTTCGGCACCGGTGCGATGACTCCTAGCTTCCGCCGTGCTTTTTATGCACACCATAGAACTTGTCATTCCCCAGTGACAATAAGTTCCGTCAGGGCGCTCATTAGCCACGAACGCGAATCCGAATATTCGTCGACGGATTGATTGTTGACGAGCGCATACGTCCAAGTGACGCAGTTCTCGTGTCCAATGCGTGAGCTGGGCTCTGCTGATGTCAGTTTGGCGCCGGTGACGCGCTTTCGAAAGCTCTCCGAAAAGGCGGAGAGCTTTCGAAGGCAAGAAGGTACAAAATAGTCCGCTATATTTTCAAATGTTCGTACCGAAAAGCTGGCTTTTGACTTTCTAGCCTCTTTCTTTTGGCCAACTAAACGATATGCGATTAGTAAAGTCCCAATTTAAAATCATTCATCCCAACCCAAAATTTGTTTCATGGCCCCTTTAAAGAGTGAGGAGTCTCGCCGCACACGAAAGGAGGGAAAAAAGTATTTGGCAGGGAACTTGCGGACACTAACACGCTCATTCTCGTTTCTTAGCAAACAAACCTCAGCGCCTCGGGACACCGCGCCAGTGAGTCCTTTGACTTCCCTTCTTGATGCGCGTCTGCTAGTTGTTAGACAAAAACAACGTACCGCTCGAGTTATTTCGTCTGCTCTATCTGCAAGGCGAAGTCGAGCTCGCTCGTAAAGACCTGCACTTCCGAAAGTCGCAGGAAAGGTAAGACAGACGCAGACGACGTTACGAGCAGACGACGTTGCAAAGGAGCAGACGACGC
Organism: Ixodes persulcatus; assembly: GCA_013358835.2. Lineage (NCBI taxonomy): Eukaryota > Metazoa > Arthropoda > Arachnida > Ixodida > Ixodidae > Ixodes > Ixodes persulcatus. Next base: position 17,106 of record JABSTQ010006350.1, on the reverse strand, counting down.
TCAGATAAGGGGTCGCGATCAGCGAATCAGGGCTCGGCGTTCTGACCTCACCGCTACTTCCTTTCTCATGCGCAGAGGACGAAAATGAGCCCACTTGCGAGGCGTATTGGAACCGTGTTACCTTTAATGAATCGTTCATAAAATATGAACCAGCGGAGCAAGTGAGGGTTCACGCCATCATATTTGCAACGCTACAAATGTGCATGAACAGTATAAACCAATATATACATAATATCAAATGAAAGAGGATTGCATTGCCTTTCGAATGACGTCAATCCCACAAAACAGTATTTAAAAGGAGATGAGTAATGACCTGCCAAAAAGCACCTAAACTGCCACATTCAGTGGGACCGTGGCCTTAACCCTTGATCCCTGGGCTGTGCAGTGCGAACTTTCGTACCACATGTTCCGATCTGGGGCCCTAATCTGGACACTTGGCGGAAAAGTCGGCGAGAAATCTGGCGGCTATGATTGGCCGGCGCCAAGGTAGGTCAAGTGCGGCGTCGGCCAATCACAGACGCCAGATTTCTCACCGGCTTTCTCGCCAAATGTCCAGATTAGGGCCCCTGGTGTGCGCTAGCCAACTCGACTAGCGATCCGAAAGGAATAAATCACTCCTTCTGAGCAACCTTGCTCGGAAGGAGTGATTTATTCCTTTCCCTTTTCATGCGGCAAACAGTACATAGGACAAACTGGAAGATGTATAAATGACAGATTAAGGGAACATAACAACAACATCCGATTTGCAAACTCAGGACTTTTGTGCATTCACTGCCGTGACTGTGGGTGCACTGCGGACTTCAAAAATAGCACCGTAATTGGAAACAAACCATCACCAGTTAACACGTGAGATAATAGAGGCAGCTACCTTCATAAAAAGGAGTGACACTTGTGTTAGTAGCCCATCCATAACGCTTTCGGAAAACGAATTGTTATATCTTGACTCTTTTTTGGGTTGTGTGTATGTTTATACAGCCTAGAACATGGTCTGCCTCAACGGGCGACGAGTCTCCCAGCTGTAGATGAGCAATTTAGCCAGTGCAGTACAACCGCTAGCCTGGGGTTTTTAACGTGCACCATGCAGTAGTGATACACGACCGCAATAAGATGAGCTGGCGGGCTAGTTGGTTGTCCATCATGACTTAAAATAGCGCAAAACAACAAGGAAGGAAGGACGAGGTAGACAGGAAGGGCGCTAACTGACAACTGACGTTTAATACGGTCTATAAAGAAGGAGAAGAAAGAAGTTACTGGTGTTATTGCTTAAAATAAAGAAGAGTACACCCTCAAAGTTGTTATACGTAAAAGTTTAAAATAAAATGTATGAAAAAGGTGAGTTGCTGATGAGATCTTTGAGTGAAAAAAGTAAGAAATAAGAAAGAGAGAAGGAAGCAAAAATTTTTGAAACAAAATTAAAAAATTGCCGAGGTACACGATCTGATATCGTAGATGATAACATATCTGATGGCGGCCGAGTAGTACCTGGCCTTGCAGGTTGAGAAGGCGATCGCATTAACATAAAAAGAAATATAGTCTCGTTGAAAAACACGCGGAAAAGGGCCCGTTGTAGTAGAAAGGAACTGCAATAAGATGAGCTGGCGGGCTAGTTGGTTGTCCATCATGACTTAAAATAGCGCAAAACAACAAGGAAGGAAGGACGAGGGTGTACTCTTCTTTATTTTAAGCAATAACACCAGTAACTTCTTTCTTCTCCTTCTTTATAGACCGTATTAAATGTCAGTTGTCAGTTAGCGCCCTTCCTGTCTACCTCGTCCTTCCTTCCTTGTTGTTTTGCGCTATTTTAAGTCATGATGGACAACCAACTAGCCCGCCAGCTCATCTTATTGCAGTTCCTTTCTACTACAACGGGCCCTTTTCCGCGTGTTTTTCAACGAGACTATATTTCTTTTTATGTTAATGCGATCGCCTTCTCAACCTGCAAGGCCAGGTACTACTCGGCCGCCATCAGATATGTTATCATCTACGATATCAGATCGTGTACCTCGGCAATTTTTTAATTTTGTTTCAAAAATTTTTGCTTCCTTCTCTCTTTCTTATTTCTTACTTTTTTCACTCAAAGATCTCATCAGCAACTCACCTTTTTCATACATTTTATTTTAAACTTTTACGTATAACAACTTTGAGGGTGTACTCTTCTTTATTTTAAGCAATAACACCAGTAACTTCTTTCTTCTCCTTCTTTATAGACCGTATTAAACGTCAGTTGTCAGTTAGCGCCCTTCCTGTCTACCTCGTCCTTCCTTCCTTGTTGTTTTGCGCTATTTTAAGTCATGATACACGACCGCACGCCGGTACGATGCTCATCCAGATCGAAACGGGCAGGGGTGGGGATTGAACCCAGGATCCCTGGGTTCTGCAGCGCGAGCTTTCACTCCAAGTGCTCCGAGTTGGTGTGCGCTAGACCACTCGGCCACCGATCCCCCCACCCTTGACTCTCGAAGGTAATGTGCAATAGACAATGCTATTTGTTTTGTACAGAAGAGAACGAAGTGAGATAACAAATTTAATACGGGTAAAAGAAAACGAAAGAAGACGAAAATACAATTTGAGTTGAAAGTAAGCGCGACGTGAGTGACCGTTTTTCTGGTGTGAGTGTGAGTGTGAGTGAGTTTACTTTAGCACGTCTCCTTCAATATGAATATCCAACCCGCCCAAGCATCCATTCTAAGAGGGGAGAGAGAGAGAATAAACATCTTTATTATGAAAAAGCGATGGGGAGGAGTCCTTAGTCCAAGACGCCTTGAGCTTTCCCTGCTTCCACAGCCGTTGACACGAGCATGAGCTGGATGACCGCTTTTGATCCTCTGGTCAAGCAGCCGTTGAGCGTCGATAGTTCTGTGGTGACACTTTTGTATTGCCTGCAGTCACCACCGTTGAGTTCTTTTACGCTGCCGTGATGTAAAGCCTTGTAAACTAACGCTAAGGCTTTGTCTTGTTGAGTGAGTGCTGGAATACGTTCTGGAGGTAGGGGAATCGGCGAGCATGTAAGCATCAGCACCTCACCTGGGGCGCAGGGCTCGTCGATATCAGCAGGAAGCGGTAACCGGCTCAGGGCGTCTGCGTTTTTTCCTTTTTTTGTAGTTTTCCTCGTCTGTATCTTAGTTCATAGTGTGGTAGGCACCGAGTTTTATACACCATCGTGTCATACGGGGGGGGGGGGGGGGGGGTAGAACATGTGGTATGAGTTTCGAGCCTAGCAGTATTCCCAACAGTGGTTGGTGGTCAGTGCAGATTACGACCTGTCGTCCAGCGATGTACTCATAGAAATGGCATGCAGCGTAGACGATGGCCAACCCTTCTTTATCAAACCGGGAATAGTTTTTCTCCGCGGCTCCTAGTGTTCTGGACGCCAAAGCGATTGGAGCTTCGCGTCCATCGGGGTCTTTTTTAGCAAGTACTGCTCCAAAGCCGCACGGAGACGCGTCACAAGACAGCAGCAGGGGCCTATTTTTGTCATAATGCTTGAGAACGGTAGAGTCCTTAATCAACTCCTTAAGTTTGCGAAATACCTCCCTGTGACTGTCTGTACAGAGCCATGGCCTGTCCTTCTCAAGAAGCTTGTAGAGGTGTGCTGCGACCGTACCCTGTTCTTGAGGAAGCGATCGTAGAACGCAAGCAACCCCGAAAAGGCTTGCAGTTCCTGTTTTCCTGTTGGATCTGAAGCGTCGAGGGTCGCTTGCACCTTGTCAGCGGTTGTACGAACACCTGCGGCGTCAATTCTGTGTTTCAGAAATGTGACCTCGCTGACTGCAGACTTGCATTTTTCTTTCTTGAGTTTTAGACCAGAGCTGTCTAGCCTGGACAGAACTTGGTCCATACGTTCATTATGCTCTTCTATGGTTGCTCCGCTGATAATGATGTCGTCAAGGTAGGCGCTTATACCTTCGATGCCAGCTAGTGTCGTCTCCATCATCCTCTGGAAGATCGCTGGCACTGCTGAAATTCCAAATGGCAGCCGTGTCACTCTGTACAATTCTTTAATCGTGCTGATTGCCAGGACAACTGCCGTGGACTCTGTGACCTTCAACTGCTGGTGCGCTTGGCACACGTCCATTGTGGAGATGGTCCCTCCTCTAAGGTTTGACAGGACTTCTCCTGACGTAGGTAGCGAATGACTTGACTTTTTTGATGCGGCGTACACATTGCTCCTGTAATCGCCACACAATCTGATAGCTCCGCTCTTTTTCCGAACGAGTACGAGCGGCGTAGCCAATTCAGTGTGCTGGGCTGGTTCAATGATTTCTTGCTGCTGTAGCTGCTGAAGCTCGAGTGTTACAGCTGAGCAGAGCGCGAGGGGAACCGGGCGAGCTTTGCAAAATTTTGGCGTTGCTTCTTCCTCCAGTTCCAAGTGCACTGGGGTCCCATGTAGCCGGAGTTGTCATCCTGGAACAGCTTGGGATGTCGTTGAAGGGCTGCTTCCACCTCTGGCGGCGTATTTTGTTTCTGCACCAGGTTGATCTTTTGTACTCTGATTTGGAGCGCGTCGACCCAACCTCTGCCCAAAAGGTTGCAGCCGGGCCCTTTCATCACAAGCAGGCAGTGGCAGGATATATCCTTTTGACTTGAAACGAACATGCACTTGAAGCGAGCCAAGAAGTTTCAGGCCCTCACCACTACAAGTGTAAAGTTCCAAGTCATTCTTCGTGATTTTCGGGGGATTCTTAGGCCGCGTGGAGCGAAGTGTCTCTTCGCTAATCAGTGAACACGCAGCGCCAGAATCAAGCTCGAACTGAAGAGGCTTGCCCTCAATCTGAAGAGAAACGTGAAATTTGGGAACGTGCCTTCTCGTGGAGAGCTTGTTCAGTTCATAAAATAAACTTCGGGAAGAACACGTCGGCTGGCTGACGATTTGCATCACTGGTTCAACGTTGTGATTCGTTTTCTTGCGTCCTGCTCTGCCTTGGTGCTTCTTCATCAGACACGCCTTTTCGGTATGTCCAGTTTTCTTACAGTACCGACACTCAGTTTTCTGGAATCGACACTCTTGTGGCTCGTGCTGACACGTGCACCGGTAGCACCGACGTTCTTTGTGTGAAGCAGAATCCTTGTTGGCTTTCACAGTCTTGTTTATTTAGAGCTCCTCCTGATTCTTGATGGCTTTCTGTTGTTTGTAGGCGCTCTCTGCTCTGGTGGCAATGTCCAATGCGCTGGAGAACGTTAGATCCTTCTCGGCAAACAGGCGTTGCTGCAGAAGTTCGTCGCGGATGCCGCAGACGAACCGGTCGCGCAGCATCACTTCTAGCGGCAGTTTGGTGTCCACTTGTGGCATCGCTTGTTGCTGAGTGCTAGCTGCAGCACCGGATGCTTGAGACGACGCTGGAAACCGCGACGCTGGAAGCTGCGCTGTTGTCGAATCGATATGCGTAGTTGCGGAGGGCAAGGTGCCGAAATTGCAGTCGCCTGCCAGCTGCTTGAGAGCCGCAACGTAGCTACTTATTGATTCTTCCGGCAATCGATTTCGCCGTTGAAATTTCAACTGGCTATAGAGCTCTGAAGGTCGAGGGTCGAAGTGAACACCAAAAATGGTCACGAGCTCGTCGAACTCAACCTCGCCGGGTCCTCCGGGTGCCACCAATTCTCGCACCACTTCGTAAGTTTCTGGGCCAGAGCGTTAAAAGGAGCGCTCGCTTCTTATTCATGGCGTTGATGCCATTGGCCACGAAGTAAAATCCAAGACGTTCGAACCACGTTGTCCATGACTTGCCTGAGAAGGCTTCCAGCTTCCTTTGCAGGGCCATGGCTTGTGGTTGGTGGTTTCAGGCTTCGTTGGTTCTTGGTTCCTCGTCACCAGTGTTGTATTCACGTAGACTAGGTGGCTACCGCCCGAATAGGGAGTATTCATTGGCCGCCATTGCTGTGTGCGCGAATGCTGAGCGCGTGCTGATGGCGAGCTTCCACAGTTCTTTTGCAACGTGCATTAAGCACCATCAAAAGTGCCGGTCTTAGCAGCCTATTGATGTGAGCTCGTTCTGAGCATGCGCTCCAAACAGCACCCACAAATATGGCGTCTAGTGAATACTCCCTATTAGCGGCGAGATGTTTCGGTGGCGCCCTCGTTCGGTAACCTTTCGTGACGTCATTACCTTGTGAACAACAAGTTCGATGGTGTTTGTAATGAGCATGGTGGAAGCCTGAAATCATAGCGCTCTCAAAGCAACACTGCCAACACCGTCAAAATTGAAGTTCTTACATTCCTCTTATATCCGTCGATGAGACATCCTTTGCTGACGTCATAGTCAGCATTCGGCCAATTGTGGTGGGCCGACCGCTGCGACGCTTTCGATCGCTCACGTCACCAATACTTAGGTTTATTGATCAGGAGAGGATCAGCGTTCGGGCACGACTGGCTTGCGCCATCGGAGGCTCGTGTGTGTCCAGGTCGCGCTCTGCGGACACGCGCTCAGGCCGAACATCGCTTTTGGTATTTGGTGGTCGCGTGGAGCTCCGCTGGCCGTCACATCTAGCAACATGCGTTTATCAGGATATGAAACGTTTGACTCCTTACGTACGAATGGGGAAAGTTGCGTAACTCTCTTTATTAGCACAGAACTCACGTACGTGGCACATATTATTCCAACCCATCCGGACAATGCGTTTGTTTGTGCTACAATTTCTGATGAAAAATGCACGTTCTCATTCACTATTACAGGAGCATATACACCTCAAAAGTCGAAGTTCGACAGAGCACGCTTAGAGAACATCTTGAACACAGTCCCATCGCCACATATAGTTACAGGAGATTTTAACGCACACCACTATATATGGGGCAGCCTTCGCACAAATCTTCAGGGTAGGTGCCTTGCTGACACATCCTTTATTCCTATTAAATGATGGAAGTCCTACATACCTCCGGGGTGCAGAGAGTAGCAGTTGCCTGGATTTGACATTTGTTTCGTTTGCTCTTGCGTCTCAAGCTATTTGGTTCACAGATATTAAAACACGGGGCAGTGACCATATTCCTACATACACAATTATGCAAGGAGTTATCACAGGCAAGGAAAATCATGTTGTCAAACGAGTTGATTGACGGGAGTTTGAGCAGTCAATGAGAGGTAAATGCAATATGCTGACTGACCTTCGTGAGTTTTAAAAAGCTGTCATTGACTCTGCAAACTCATCAACCCATAGTCATAGCCTTTCACTTAAACGAACAACTATTGACGTGGAGTCCGAACGTCTTCGGGCAATACGTCAACAAGCGGAGAGGCGTGCTCGACGAACTAAAGAAAAATACGATATTCGCGCGACAAGAAATCTACAGAAAAAATTAAGCCGCAATTTTGACAAGCTCGGTCAACGCAAGTACAGGGGATTTTGTAAAAATATTGATCCACGAAGCCACTCACCGAAATTTGGGAAATAGCTCGAGGCCTTAAGTCTCCTCCTCAACAATATCACCCATTCCGAGCACTTGCGTTGTCGGTGGCATGTTCTCAAAAGGATCTTGCAAACGAGTTCTGTGCATCTCTCACGTCGAGTGTTTCTATGCCGAAAAGTCGTCCTGTCTTTACCGCTGCATCACCATCAGCTGTTAATGGCTGCATGGACGATGTCTTCACTCGTGGCGAGCTAGATGCCGCTCTTCTATTTATGAAACCAAACTCATGTCTGGGTCCGGACGGGATAAAATATGCTTTCATATGGGGACTGATGCTCGCAATCGGCTGCTGGGATATTTTAACAAATTACGGACAATTGGAGAAGTACCTAGCGCATGAAAACGAGCGAGAATCGTTCCATTACTGATGCCTGGCAAGTCGCCCCTACTTCTCTCATCATACTGTCCCGTTGCTCTGGCAAGTTGTGTTGGCAAGTTGACGGAGAAAATGATTAATCGTCGTTTAGAATGGTATCTGGAGAAACGAAGTGCGCATCCAAAAAAATATGCATGGTTTTCGTCGAGAAAGAAGCTCCATAGATCCAGTCCTTGATCTGGTCACCTACGTCTAAAAGGAAAGATCTCAACGGAGGATCACAATAGCGGCCGTTCTCGACGTCAAAGGAGCGTTTGACCGCGTCACTCATAATGCTCTCTTTCAAGCGCTACAGAAGGTTGGCATCGGAGGCCGTCTCTACAAGGGGATCGAAAGTTATCTCTCAGATCGCACCTATTACATGACCACACAAGATAGATACACGTCGAAATATTTCATCTCTCGGGGTGTACGCCAGGGGAGGCGTGTTAAGTCCAACCCTATTTAATAGTACGCTTATCAGGCTCGTGCAGTCGTTGCCACCAAATGTAAATGTATCCTTATACGCAGACGATATCCGCATATGGGCTTCTGGCTCCACTTGCGTACAAGCTAAAGCCAGAGTACAATTAGCTTTAAAGAAAGTTCACACATACCTTTGCGTCCGTGGCCTTGAAATCTCCGCTGCCAAATCTGCTGCCATTGAATTTACTCGAAGGAACATGAACCGTTATGCACTTCGCATTTTAAGCACACAATTTTATACGTCAAAAGTCACATATTTCTTGGCGTATATATTGATAGATGACTAATTTAGACCCCCCATATTAATTACCTAAACCGGAAGCTGGTGAGTTTCATTAACCTCTCCCGTTTCATTAGTGGCACTACGTGGGGCGCGTCAATGCAGGCGTTGCTACGTCTCTATCAGGCTTTATTTATTGGTTTGCTTAGGTACAGCCACGGTGGAAGAAATACCTTTAGGTGATGGCTCTGGCCGCTCTTCCCCGCGGGGAGCGAGCGTCCAGATCCTGTTCGGAGCTAGCCTCGAACCAGGAGTAGTTAGTTACGCGCCGCCGCGGAGGGCGCTGAGCTATGAGCACCGTGGGTATGAGGTCCCTCCTCGGCGGCCACGGTGTGGTGGTGTGGGGGTGGTGTGCGGTCAGTGGCTGGCCTCCTCTTTCGCTTTGGTGCTGTGTAGATCACAGGTGCCACCACCGTGCACAAAGGTGAGCCTTAACCCGAAGAAGAAATTATGCTATAAGGCTGGGAAAGGCGTGCTTTGTTCCAAACTGCAATTCGGAGTACCGGAACTGTGCAGAGCGAGTGTCTCTGTTTAAAGCTCCATGGAATGACGCTCGCCTGGAGCAGTGGCGTCGTGCAATCCCGAGGGCCCATTGCAAGTTACTGCCTAGTGATCATGTTTGTGCCAAGCATTTCCCCAACGAACTGATATCGAAATGGTATCATGCGGGGTTCGGTGCGAGAATTCTCCACGCTGCAAAGAAGCCTGTACTTTCTGTAGACGCTGTTCCGAGCATTTTTCTTGGCTGCCCGAAGTACCTTACGCGTTACCTGCAAGGCCTGTAAGACGGGGTGACCCCATATTGTAAGTGTATAGATGAAAATTGATTTATGTCCTATAACCGCTACTACTATTTGACATTCAGTCACTGTGTCATCATTTCAGTCAGGATGTCATCATACTGTGTCATCATTTGTCACTATGCTATCATAAATAAAATGTTTTCTGCTCACATAATTTGTATGTACCACAGTACTAGTTGACATTATATGTATAAACCATTTGTAATGCTAATGAATTTCTGCGCATGGAAAAAATTATTTAGGCCCCACTGTGTAATATTATTAGAATTTTTTTTTTTCCATAATAAGGAAGGAGCAGGGTGGAAAAAATCCCCCAACCTCCTATGAAGGCAAGCAATGTGTAAACAATTTACAGAACTGTTACCAAACATGCTGTCGGACAAAACATGCGAGTATAACCCAGCTATTTAACGAAATTATTTTGAATTACTCTAAAGTATTGAAAGCCCAGTAAATTGTGTCGGGAAGTTCTGTATTTATACGAGTATTTTTTGTCACGTTGAGTCGTCATCTGAATGTTCTCGTTTAAAAAACAGCAACCACACAGAGGAAAAGGCAATCAGTGCCAATGCGCCAACATAAATCCATCATTTCACCCCACAGTACACAGAACCGAGTAAAGAATGCAAAATTTCCTTCACAAGCCCTTACAACAAGCCTTCACAAGCCCCTCTATACTTGGGCGCCATCTATCCTCGTGCGAGTGAAGCGCGCTCGGTGCGCCGAACATAATGTGGTCGCCGCATCGGACAGAGAGTCATCACCTAAATGTATTTCTTCCACCGTGGGTACAGCCTTACAATTAGCGGCGAGAAGTTTTGGTGGCGCCCTCCTGTGGTTCCCTCTTGTGACGTCATTACCTTGCAAACAACAAGTTCGATGGTGTTTGTTATTAGCATGGTGGAAGCTTGAAATCATTGCGCTCTCAAAGGAACACGTTGCATTTTCGACTAAAATAATAAAAAAAAAGGTTCGATCAATTGATGCTTGTTACAAATCAATTCATTCCAATCCAGTTCGAGTAGCTGCAAGCATCATCATCATCGCCCACAAAAAAAGAGTTACGATCACAAGGAGGGTGCATTTGCTTCGCACCTGTGACCAATACTCCCGTGGGAAATTTTTATTCTATATTTAGCAGACCTACAATAGGGTAGTCTAGTCTGGTATAAATGGCTTGCACGTGACGTCAAAGCAGTCCTTCTTGCTAGTGGTAGAATGCACGCACTGGAATTTGAGCTGACTCGTTTCCATGTAGAATCAGTACAGCACCGGATTTGCATTTCCAGGGTCATTATTGGGAAAAAACCGGAAGCTGCGCGGCAGTGCTCGCTTCTTGTCGATTTTTTACTTCAGCAGGTGCATGTAAAACAACGTTTCATCATACAAGCGCAAAAATCGTTAGGCAGGAGCCGTGACCCGCCGATCCTTTTTCACTCACTGATTGTTTTGCACGTCTGTACGAAACGAAACTTCGAACGCCAGCGAAGGAAACGGCCGGAAACGGCTCACGACGGTTCATGTTCGTACTCTCTTTCAAACATTGCTCTCGAAACTCGACAGTTGAGTCAGGTAAACTTGGGGTCGGCGATGTACACGGCATACTACTTGGTGCCCCGAACACCCCGAATGCGGGTCCCGGGTACGTCCGACGTGTTTTTAGACTCTGGGATCCGGATACGTCAACGTATTTTTAGACTTTAGGTTCCGGACACGTCCGACGTACCTTTAGACACAGCGATTATTTATTGATTTTTTAATTAATGGTTTTATGGCTCATGTTCAAATTGCAGTATTGACGCCAATTACTATGAGAAGCTTGACCAATTTAAAGAATTTGCGAAAAGGTAACGATAATAACCAATGGAGAAGGGGAACAGGGGGGACGAAGGACAAACACAAATCTCCAGACACCGTTAGTTTTTTTATAGATATTCACAGATCAGTCTTCGAGCTTTCATTACCGATTTCAATATTGCACACACAAAGATCGCTGAAAGCCCTGCCCACAATGAACCTTAGAAGAGTGACGTAGTCATTTTCGTTACGTCGTCACTATCTTGGCAGCGCGTCCTTGGTTGTTGCGCCAACGAACGTGAATACATCTTAGCTCTATCAAAATACATTCAAGTTCAATGGGGAAGCGACTTCACCGTCATCATTTAGCATCCGTGAACAGCTATCCTGTCTATTGTTTTCTTATCTGGCCATACGACAAGCGAGGCCAACGCGCAGTATGCATTCCCAAACTCGGGAAGCAGACGATGCAGGCCGGCGTTCGTGCACCTGTGCATAAGTAGTGTGAAAATAAGACGCAGTATCATTATGTAAGGTAAAGGGGATACGGATGCGTGGATGTCAGGATAGCGTCCACTTCAACTGAATAAAACGTATTTTCAGGAGAGCGTTGAAGACTTTGCGGCGGCGTCTCACACCGTTGACGCCTCGTTGATGATCGCCGGCGTGCGTCGCCTACGAGGCGGGCGCCTGTAGGCATGGCCGAAGAAACTTCTGGTTAAAAAATAGTTCCTCAGCAACAACGAAAATTCATTTTTTTAATACTTGAACAGACGAGCAGGATAGAACTTTTGGCTCTTTCGAAAGTTACGGGCATCGTTGGTCACACCGCTTCTTCTGGCGCTCAGTAACACCGTGTCTGCATAAACTGGAGATTTTGCCTCTTAATTAAAACGCCACTAAACAAGACTGAAAATTTAAAACAATAAAATTATTAGTTATGTAAGTATAACAAATCAATATAAATTCAATCCATACTCAGATGCCTACTCAATCCCGAGAACTGTAAGACTACGCAGAGGCACAACCTCACCAAAGTTATCCCTACCTACCCGGGATCAGACGAAGACCTAATCACCGAACTCAAAAATCGATACCTCGGAAATAATCCCAAAATGCCCTTACCCACATACAGAGGAGACCCAAACCCAATAATCTACGAGCTGATTACGGCAGCAGACGTTTGCGAGGCCATACACAGTCTACGAACGCACTCCACTCCGGGTCTGGACGGAGCAACAAACAAAACTATACGAAACCTGGACGACGATTCCATAGCAGCACTATGTACCTCAAATAGTGTTGGGAAACTGTCCAGATTCCTAAGGAGTGGAAAGCAGCTATAATTGTTATGCTACCAAAGCCAGGCAAGAGGTTGCAGCTAGAGAACCTAAGACCCATCTCGCTCACCTGGCTAGGCAAGCGCCTGGAACACATCCAACTTACTCGCTTAAACAAACACATGGAAGCCCACGACCTGTACCCTTACACGATGAATGAATTCAAGCCCAAGCTGCCCAGCCAGGACGTTATATGCTTCAAATTAAGCACCAGATAATAAACGGTGATCACAGCTCAGAACTGGATACCCGGACCTTTCTCGGCCTCGATCTAACCAAAACCTTAAATAATGTACACCAAAAAACCATCCTAACCCAGCTTAACTAATTAGAAATTGGCTTCAGAGCATACAATTACATCAAAGACTTTTTTTACTGACAGCCACAATTGCTGTTGGTGGGGTAACCTCGGAGAGCATTTCGCTCGGGAATAGAAAGACATCCCAGGGCTCGGTCCGGTCTCTACTTCTTCAATATGGCCATGCTAGGATTGCCAAGCAAGCTAGTCAAAATTCGTAAACTACAGCCTAGCTTATATGCAGACGACGTCACACTCTGGATAACCGGAGTGAGTGACGGAGAAATCCAAGAAACTTTACAAAGCGCGATCAATGTAGTCAAAGAATACGTAACACCTAAAGGACTCTCCTGCTCCTCGCAAAAGTCAGTGTTACTATTCTATAGACTGTGGGCAACTTAAGGATTCCAAGCGTTTGGCCCAGGTTGCCCCTCCGACAATCATGAGTGGTCATCTTGACCACGAGGGGGCTAAGGGCAACTGGCCACGCGAGCGGTGCTCCGCCACTGATAAAGGGCCGTCGCAGCGTATGCGCGGGGCTGTTGGGATCGCGGCGCAGGCGATAGCGGTCATTATTTGTTTACGTGTCGTTGAACCGGTGTGCTGTGTCAGTCTCCGAGACGGGTAGCAGCAAGGGAAATTCCACACTGGCACCCAGACGTGATAGTCTGGAAGGATGGCCGCAAACTGGGTTCGTTCTTACGTTTTACATAGTCAATTTTGCGTTCCTGAGTTTGCCCACATTTGAGGGGGCATTTCTTGGCAAACCTAAGTTCATTGACCTGCGGAAGCCTCCACTACAACACAATGCCGTCTACAGAGGACGCCGACAGAAACGTGAGTGAGGACGACCTTTTGACGCTCGGTGCACTCGCGGATAACGCCGCCAGCGACACAAAACCAGACGCTAAGCCTGCAGTCTCAGTCCCGGCAGGCGCATCATCAGAGGGTGGCCTAGCAGAACTAAGAGTGGCCATGACCATGCTTCTTCGGATACAACGAGAGCAGATGATGCGCTCAAGCCCCACTCCTGCAGGAAGCACGCCCCCCAGGGACTACCTAAGACTCTCGCTTAGCTTTCCGGTTTTTTCGGAGTACGCAGATAGAACGTCAGTCGCGATGTTCGTCTCGGAACTGCGGGACTACCAAGCTGCGTCAGGAATTGGCGACCAAAACCATCCTCACCCGCCTTTTGCCGGTTGCACTGACAGACCGTGCAGCACTGTGGAGGCAAAGACAAACTAAATTCACAAGTATGTCGGATTTTCGAGGCGCGATCGAGGACGGAGTTCCTGCCTCCGGATTACAGCATGCGGATTAGGGACGAGCTGCGCGCGCGCACACAGCACCGGAAGAGTCACTCATTGAGTTTGTAAGGGCTCTCCAGCGCCTGTACGATATCGCCGACACCGCGGCACTAGACGCGGAGAAAGTGCAGCGCGCCATCCGCCAAAGCCACCCGCGTTTTCATCCGCATCTCAGGGGACGCACCTTTAAGACTTTAGACGAGATGGCACGGGAGGCGATCACCATCCAGGCCGACATCCTCTCGGAACTAAGATAACGCCCCCCCTCCACCGCAGAAAATGGCTTCGGAACCATCATTTGCGTGGTCCGGAAACGCACGTGTACATAGGTAGTCGGCGAGCGAGAGCCAGACGATTTCCAGTCAGGCGTCTGTCCCCCGAGCCCTAGATCCTCGTGCACTACAAATCACGAGCCCTAGATCCTCGTGCATACGAATCACGAGCCCTAGATCTCGTGCATACAATCACGGAGGTGGCAGCAGTTATGAAGGTATACATTCACAGCGCTACAGCCCCTCCATGGTAAGATGAGTTCTTGGCCTCTGGACCGGTAACGCGGAGCTTGAGAGAGGCAAGAAAGAGCGAGACACCGCACGAAGCCGACGGGCGGGCCACGCCCCGTGTTTTCGATGCGGCCAGCCAGAACACATACACCGGGACTGCAGCGAACGTCAGAGGCCGCCTCAGACACAGGGAACGGCTACGGCCGGCGGTGGTAAGAAATTTCTACTCTCCGCCCGGCCCCGCGAGAACACAATCCACAAGGTCGAGCCGCCGCAGCCGCCTCCGGGCCCCGGAGGCTCGCACGGGCTCCGGGGACTGGCGCTTTCATTGAACCCTCGGGGGCCCTCCATCACTTTTTCTCCGTCATAACACTCTCCGTTGTGAGACTCCCGGGGTGTCTGCTTCCGCAATGACACCCGGGCGCCCAGCTCACACCGTTCGCGGTGTTTGAGACTTCCGGCGTGTCTGCTCGTGCATCGACAACCGGGCGGCCAGCTCATAACACTTTCACTCTTCGTCGTGAGGACCTCCCGCTGTGTCTGATTTTGCATAGACCACCCGGGCGCCTAGCTCACACCGTTCGCGGTCTTGAGACTCCCGGGTGTCTGCTCTCGCATCCGACAACCGGGCGGCCAGCTCACAGCACTTTCCGGCATGAGACTCCCGGCGTGTCGACTTTCACATCGACACCGGGCGCCCAGCTCACACCGTTCGCGGTCTTGAGACTCCCGGCGTGTCTGCTCTCGCATCGACAACTGGGCGGCCACCTATAACACTTTCACTCTTCGTAGTGAGACTCCCCTTACAAAAAATGTGAGTTTCACCTGAGCTTTACTGTGTTTTTATAGAGTCAAATAAAACTCAAAAGAAACTCAACGTAAATGAGTTTATAATTACAAAACTAAATATTATACTTTTGATTTACTCATTCCACATTCAATTGAGTGTTATCATTAACACTCAATATCCTTTATGACTTTACTCATTACAGAAATTCAAGTGAGGTTATCGTACCAATCAATAGAATGATTTTGAGTTTACTCATTACACATTGAAAATGGTGTTATCACTAAGACACAATAACCATTATCTTGAGTTACTCCTTACAATGGCGGCAGTTTATCGTTACCGACTCAATATCCCATTCTTTTGAGTTTGTCATAACAAAGTCAAACGATGTGGTATCGTTACCCAGTCAATATTCATTCTTTGAGTTTATAAATTACGATTACTATGCAAATGAATATTATCATTAAGAATGCAATATAGTTCTTTTGAGTTTATCATAGACACTCAAGTGAGTTCTACATAAGGCACCCAACGGACATCTTGCTGATCCACAGCGGGGAATTCGATGAAGGAAAAGGGTGAAGATAATCATGAATGCAGATTGCCTGCTATTCAGAAGACATTCTCCTCAAATAAAGTCATGTTCAAAATGCAGTCCAATAACTTCTCATATTTATTAACCATTTATTAACCCTTTTATGAAATCAAAACATATTCAATTATTCCCATTCTCAACTAGCACACTGTCTCCGGCGATCAAAATGACAAAGCGATAAACATAATGACTCAATATACAGCATCTGCTCAAACTTCCCTACGCGCGCAATCCACTAAAATATAGATATATCCTGCCACGACCCCGCAACCCTCCTCCACTCGCATTTCGCTAGACCACAAGTCTTACCATCTCAGTGCATAAGCATAACATATTGAAATTGACTCTGAAATTTAGTTTCTCAGGTAATACAGGTAATTAATAGTAACCCATTTAAAACCATTGAAAAAAAAAGAAACAAGCAAGCAGTTGTTTTGCGACACTCCGCTAGATCAGTCACGACACCCCTGGGTTCGCGCCTCACGTTTGGGAAGCACTGCTGTTTATATTACAAATACAGAGTGCGGCTTAGAACTTTTTTCAAAACATTTATAAGTAGCACCTGTTGAACTAATACCGCGCAAAAATTTAAACCAACTTTCACACAATCTCACAGCAACATAATCCCAAGTTTCCACAGAATAAAAACCAAAGAACAAGAAAAACACACTAGGCTGATTAAATAACTCTGAGCAGACATTTTGTTTTAATTCAATACACATGAAGATAAAAGAGGACTATGATGCCAATCAGTGGCGTCACGAGAGTCAGCGGCACACGGGGCGAGCCCGCCGCGACACCCCCCCTCTCTCGTGTGGCCCGCCGCGACTTCCCCCCCCCCCCCCCTTCTCGTGGCCCGACGCGACACCCCCCTGACCGCTGCACCCGGGGCGGTCCGGCCCCCCCCCCCCCCCCCTTTGTGACGCTACTGATGCCAATATGCATACCCGGGTCCCATAGGAACTTTATCGGACCATTAGGAATTTTTATCAGTCAAACGAAATGTTTTCTTGGCCAACAGGAATGTCTAGGTTAATTGTGCATGTATATTTGAGCAATAGGAACGAATTTAGACGTATGTATCTCTGTCAGAACGATGTAAATGCATATTGGACGCAACAATGAGAATCGGATCAATTGAAACATGTTCTGT